>JASGAU010408637.1:0-29957 GCA_030220045.1 Australoheros facetus
ACCATTTGGTTGAGAACTGAAGAAGCCTTTCGGATGAGAGGTGAAACGTCTTCAAGAAACAAAAAGAAGTCCAGTCGCCTTTTTTCAAGCTCCAGAGACTCTCTGAAATCTGCAAAAAACTCATGACGCCATTTTTTTCCCCCAGTGGGTCCTAATCCTCATCCGCAGTTTATTAATAATAAAATACTCAAGAATGTTTTATCTTGCATTACTTCTTTGCTGACAGTCTAACAGGTCAGACACACACACACGTGCGCACGCACGCACACACACATTCAGATCTTACGGGGGGTTATCACTCAGTCCATGGCCTTCATAAAGTAGCACCATGTCCGTGCCGTAAATGTTGAGCAACTTGTACGGATTCACGGACACGAGGATGCTGCCTATGTAGGTCTGAGGGGAAGACACAGAGAGGACGGAAAGACAAGAGGGAGGATAAATGAATGGAGGCAGTGTCCGTGACATTTAATGATATTGTGTTATTTAATCTGTAAATTAGAGATTTAACGTACGTAGACAAGATCATGGTCGTAGCGTTTCTTCAGGTTCATCAGAACAGTGGTCTCATTCAGCTCACTGAAATTAAACACAGGAAATCTAAATTCATGTACTGAGCACATATTGTCCTGCTGAAGCAGCACTCCCACACTCACTTTGATGTCCAGTATTAATTACTTTTCAAAGGCAATCAAGATCTTTCTGATTTCTTAAGACCTGCAGCTGAAAGCAAAACAAATATCTAATGCAGGGTTTTCCTCTGGATGTGAATTGGCCATAGATCAACAGATCTACTTGGGTTAGTTTTTCTTTTTTTTAATAACACTCACATACTTAACATATAATTTACATAATGATAGCGTTTCAAAGGTTTTCAGAGCCTACAGGGACACTGAGTAAAGACAAGCCATAGAATAAACTGTGTTGGGGGAGTACACTGCTTGTATGAATGTGATAAAAGTAAATAAGAAGTGAGGCTGTTAGTTAATAATGGTTTGTGCTTACGGGAGCTGTGTCATGTCCTCCATTCCCTCCGCCCAGCGTTTAACCCTGTGGCTTGTTGTGGGCATGCTTAGGATAAAATAGATCTGGACACACACATGAAATTTACATAATTAGTCGAACACTCACAAATAACAAAGCCTGAGGCGTATAGTCATGCCTCGATGCATAGCTGATGCAAAATATGCAGAAATTCAGATGTTTATGAACTCTACGAGGAAATGCTGTTAGTGTCATTTAGCTTTAAGGCTCCTTGGTTATTGCTTGAATAATCTCTATATTATACTCATTGCTATACCAATTTATTCTCCACCAACTGTCAAAAGTAACAAAAGGATAATAAAAACTTAAATCCTACTTAAAATGGGTTATTCTTATATTCAGGTACCTTGTCATGCCAGCTTTGACCTGGTACTCTCGGCCGGGTGCTCTCTCTCTCCGGAGCCCATTCTGGGTCCTGAGTCTTTCCGTCCACAACTCGAGGTGCTGGTGAATAACCTTCTAACACCCCGTCCTCTTTGTACATTGACCACTTAGCCAAATTCTGGACAGTGCCATGTGGTAAAACCCTCTCTGCTGCCCAAACATCCTCCCCTCCATCAGCTCCTCCTCGGGCATTTCTGGCCCAGTGGCCTGACCGTGGCCCGTATGGAGGAATCACAGCATAGCGATTGTCCTCACCCTCCAGTCCTGTTGGCACCGTGTATGAAGCATAACGAAGCTGCTGGTTCTGGATGGCCTCAGACAAGTTTGGGTTGTGGAACCGCCGTGTGAGAGGAGATTTATCTGCCAGCCTGGAGGGCAAGGAAATGTTCTCGTCTATGAAGAGCATGTAACTGTGGTACACCGGCAAAATATGAACAAGAAATTGACCTACTCTATGCAAGGCTGAGTGCCGCTAAATGGTCAAATTTAAATTAAAGCATGCAGCAGATTTTATACAGTCTATTGAAGATGATATTGGTTTGTCTGTTTCTTAGTTTAAATTATTTCCTAGCTTACAGATTGACTTCCTAAAAGTTTTTTTTTATTGCAACAATCTGGTTAGTGGTGATAGCTTCCAATAACAGAATAATTTCCTACCTGTATGTGGCACCACGCACTTCTTCCTTCTTCAGCGCAGAGTAAAGGTTGGGAGGCGTGGGTCTGGGTGCACCTGACAGCACAGAGTTTTCTGACAGATGATAGAGACCTGTAGAACGTAGAGCCTGGTTTCGCCTCAGAGCAGATGAAAGGTTTGGAGGCTGGCCAGGGATTACCAGAGACCCATCAGGAAGACGGTATGATGCATTTCGAAGGTTTACATTTGTTAGAGCCTGAAGGTGGCAGAAGAAAAGCAGAGTATTTATTCAAGATTATAATTGCTGCAGTTCACTAAAATGTCCATATTATTATAGCTCTCTTCCACAGTCTATAATAGCTAGAACATTATGCTTAACTTTAGAAATAAAACAGCACTAAAAACATAAATAAATGCAATACAAATAAGTAGTAATAAAATACTGTAGCAAAGATAAATAATACTATTTTTAACAGGTACACACTTTAGACAGATCAGGGCTAATTGGTTTCCGGGGGTCAATGATGATGGTCCCATCAGGCAGGGTGTAGGACACTCCCTTCAAATAAGGATTCTGCAAGGCGGCTGTCAGGTTGGGGCTCTTTGGTTTTCTGGGGTCAACTATAATAGTTCCATCTGGGAGCATGTATGAAGCTCCTTTCAAGGCTGGGTTTTGGAGAGCCTAAGTATTAAAACAGAGACACTGTAAAGAAAACTGAACCATTAAGTGCAAATTATTTAGTCTAAAGTGAATTAAAGCAGCAGTTTACATCAACAGTGATTATTAGCAAAACCGGAGCTACAACTTGTTACCTTGTACACAAGTCCTACTATGTGGGGAAGACAGTTTGGGTTGAAAGAGTAACGACTCCATAACTAACCTTAGCCAGATTTGGTGATATAGGTGTATTGGGGTCTTGAACCCCTTCTGGTAATTTGAAGGAGGCGCTCCGCAGTGCGCTGTTTTGGAGGGCATTGGACAGGTTTGGGGAGACAGGTTTGCGTGGATCAATGATGATAGTGCCATCTGGCAAGGTGTAGGATGCACTTCTAAGGTAAGGGTTCTGAAGTGCTGCTGCAAGATTGGGGGACTTTTGTTTCCCAGGGTCAATCACAATGGTCCCATCGGGGAGAGAGTAGGAGGCCTCACGCAAAGCTGGGTTGTTTAGGGCCTTAGCCAAGTTAGGGGAAATGGGTTGCTGAGTAGAAACAAAGAGAGAAAAATATTCATTACTTTTAAGAAATAGATGGTAAAGGATGAGACAAGAAAGTGCAACAATATGAAGTAAATTAAGTTAAGAAAGGAACATGAGACATGGTTTACTTGCTGTCTAGGATCTATAATGGTGCCATCGGGAAGAGTATATGACGCAGTCTTAATGTTCTGGTTCTGAAGAGCTCTTGAGAGGTTAGGAGACATTGGCTTCTGAGGCATACGAGGGTCCTAAATGGGGTAGAGGCAGAGAGTCATGTAGGAGAGTATAATTGTAATAATACTGTACAGCTATTGCTGTAGCCTATGCAGCTGGCATACTCCATTTACACATACCCTGATTGATCCATCTGGCAAGACATATGAAGCTCCACGAATATGCTGATTTTGCAGGGCATGCCCAAGCAGTGGGGAGGAATTTCGAGCTCCATATGGTGAAACCAAAGTTCCATCTGGAAGACGGTAAGATGCCTGCATCAACTGTGGGTTTTGTAGGGCACTTCCTAAAATTGGGGAAGAGCGTGGTTGAGGTCCATATGGAGACCGTCTGAATTGCACAGGAATTTGATAAGAGGCTTGGCGAAGGTTTGGGTTCTGCTGAAGAGCACTGTTGAGCTGAGGCCCAGATGGTTCATAAGGGTTACGACGCTGCATCATAGGGGATCTCATAGTTGAGACACCCTGCAAACCAGATCGGTTTTGAAGTGCATCGTGGAGCAGTGGTGCAGGGCCAGGCTCGGAGATATAATCATATGGAGTAACAACAGTTGGTCCGTATGGCGAACTAAACTGCGGAGTCTGATATGAAGCTACGCCGCTTAGTGCTTGTCCATGTCTCATGGCTTCAGGGAGCACTGGAGATGAAGGTACAGATGGGGCATATGGGGATAGAGGTCTATGAAGAGGAGATACATAGGATGCTTCTCTCACTGCCTGGTTTTGCAGCGCTCCAGACAGTACTGGAGAGGAGGGAAGTAAAGGCTGTTCAAAGGGTGAGACTGGCCTTTGTAAAGGTGAAACATAAGATGCATCACGTACTGCTTGGTTTTGCAGAGCCCGAGACATCATAGGAGATGAAGGGGCCATAGGTTGACCATAAGGTGACATTGGTCTCTGGAATGTGGGAACATAAGAGGCATCACGAATGGCCTGGTTTTGCATTGCACCAGACAATGTAGGGGACAAGGGAACATAAGGTTCTACTACTTCAGGAACCATCTCATCCATGCCTACCATGTGGGCTACCTGTGGTCCAAGAGGGGATGAGAAGGAAGCTAGTTGGAGAGCCTGGTTCTGCAAAGCACGAGGCAGCATGGGAGAAGAGGGGGCTACAGACTGATGTGACTGCTCAGTGTAAGGATCAGCATAGGGTATAATTTCAGGTGCATAAGTGGGCGAATGGACAAAACGAGGGGACAATAGGGGGGAGGGATGACGAGAAAGTCGAGGAGAGTGGTGAGGGGATGCAGGATACACCATGTGTTTAATGGATAGCTGCGGAGAAGCAGGTGGCATACTTCTTACAGACCGCTGGGCCACAAGTGGACGTCCTCGAGCAATAGGGCGGGGAGGTAATCTTCCAGATTCTCTTCTCCTGAGGGGAGCACGATGGACCATGTGAGGGGAGTGGAAAGGAGAGGAGTGAAGTGAGGAGTCCACGGTGAGAACAGAAGACCTATTGCTTCTTATAGAGGAGGCACGGAAAGGACGCACATTCTGGGTTGGTGGAGGCACTGGACGTCCACGGAGACCCATAGGGGATGGTCTGACAGTACCTAAAGGAACACTTCCCCCCATCCTAGGCCGGGCCAGTGGTGTGGGATCCCTGAGCAGTCGAGTTGAGCGACGAGAAAGAGTAGGGGATGATGGAGCAGGCCGGGGCCCTGCAGGGGATAAACTACGACGAGATGGGGAAGGAGATGGTCTTCTGGTGAGCTGTGGAGAAAGGGTGGGAGATATGTAACCAGGGGAGAGGGCAGGGGATGGTGACCTACGAATATTTCTAGCTTCAAATGGGCTGCGGGCAGGAGCGGGTCCTGGTGGAGGACTTCTCATAGAAGCACGGGGTGATGAAGGTGGAGAACGTCGTCTCACTGATGCTCTCGGTGAGGGCGGGGGACTATGCCGGATCATGGAAGCACGGGGAGAGCGGGAGGGTGAGGGACCTCGAGCCAGGGGAGAGGGTGATCTCTGAGGTTGCATTCTACGACGAGAAAGTGGGGAGGCCATAGGGGAGGAAGGAGGTGAGAGCCGTCTAGACATAACAGAGGGGGGTCTTTGGGCATTTATTAACCCACTCCTCATGGACGGTTGTGGAGAGAGACTGCGTCTTTGTGCAAACACAGGAGAGGGTACTGGGGAGGCCATGGCAGAAGGATGACGTTGCATTTGTGGGGAGGGCATAATGACGGAACGGCGGGATGGTGTCGGAGAGGGTTGAATGCGGCGTGCTGGAAGAGGGGACATGTTTGCTTGCTTAATAATCATTGCAGTTGGAGTAGGAATGGATGGCGGGCCATAACCCTGCTGCTGTGACATCATCATTGGGTCAGTCATCATCTGCTGTTGAAAGAGCACAAAGCTTTGTGTTCAAAAACGAAACACGGACTTTAGCTTGCAATAATTAACAGGCTGTGAAAGCGGTTAGCAGATTTGAAAGCTGTGATTTTGTTTGGAATGTTATCTTTCACCAAGAAAAGGTTACATTAATTATTTCAAAAGAACTACTTATTACAGTGTTGGTGATGAGCAAAAAAGGTCAGGTCAGAAAAATGCAGCTATAACTGACTAACACTGGCTTATTGATTAGCCACAGCTACAGTACCAGTGTGTCCAAACTTTTGACTGGTAATGTACTCCCAGTTCAACTGAAATCATAGAATATTTTATTTGCTCAAAAACTACTATCACTAATTGTTTACTGTTGCATATTTAGATTTCAATACTCATAAACTAACAATGTTGAACAGTATTTCCTCCATTTTTAGAATGTTACGACCTTGTTTCTCCCTGTGGGGGGATTATTTAAACCAAGGAACTACAATCTGTGTAACTTGACAGGGCAGTGAATATGCAATCTTTAGAATAGTAGGAATAGTAATATGATTTTTTTTGGCTTTTTAAAATATTCATATTACAATAAGAATCAGACTGAAAGTCAGCAAAAACAGTAGCTTTAAAAATATTATCAGACTCAATGACACAGCAAAGCTAGAATTACCTGTGGTGAAATCATCGGTTGCTGTGGCAGCATCATTTGCTCTTGAGGTGACATGATTTGCTGTGACATGATTTGCTGTTGTGGGAACATCATTTCTTGTGACATCTGCTGCTGTGGCAACATCATTTGTTGGGGCATCATCTGTTGCTGTGGTAACATAGGCTGTTGCTTTGTTAACATCATTTGTTGCTGTGGCGACATAATCTGTGATGACATCATTTGGGGGGACATGCTCTGTTCTTGTTGTAACATCATTTGTTGCTGTGGTGACATAATCTGTGATGACATCATTTGGGGGGACATGCTCTGTTCTTGTTGTAACATCATTTGTTGCTGTGGTGACATAGGGTGTTGCTGTGTTAACATCATTTGTTGCTGTGGCGACATAATCTGTGATGACATCATTTGGGGGGACATGCTCTGTTCTTGTTGTAACATCATTTGTTGCTGTGGCGACATAATCTGTGATGACATCATTTGGGGGGACATACTCTGTTCTTGTTGTAACATCATCTGCTGCTGTGGGGGCATAACTTGGTGGTGATGCGTTGTCATCTGAGGGGACATCATCATTGGTTCTTGAGGGGGCAACAGAGTTTGATGAGAAGATATCATCATTTGCTGTTGAGGTGACATTGCCATCTGTTGCCGTACTGACATCATGTCACCAGGCTGCTCTTCATACTGGATTTCTGACATGTTTTCGAATTCTGGATCCGGTGGCAAAGTAGGTGGCGGAGGCAGGGTAACATCTAGACGTTCTTTCCCAAAAAGGCGCACTTGAGGTCTGGGAACTCTAAATGTCATCTCCCCTCCTTGAAATAAACTGCTATCATCTCCATATTGATCCAGCTGACCTGCATTCTGGTCGCCATACAGGTCCTGTACTTGACCCACTACTACTTGGTCTCCAAACCCAAAGACCTGCTGGCCTCCTTGTGGGAATCCAATTGTCTGCTGGGAGCTGAAGTCTTGGTACGGCATGCCAGTGTCACTATAGCTAAGTTGATAGTCCTGTGCAAACCCACCTTGCATTCCCATCGATGCTGCATAAGGGTTCTCATAATAACCTGCCTGTCCATTGTCATAATAGCCCATTTGTCCACCACCATAGTAAACAGCCTGACCATTTTCATCGTAATAACCCTGATTCTGAGGGTCAAGAAATCCATCTGCCTCTCCTTCATACATATGGTCCTCACCCATTAGAGCATAGTAGTCCAGACCCTCATCGCCATACATTGCCTGCTGCTGCTGGTAAGCATAGTAATCAGCAGAGGAATAAGGGTCATAGTAATCCCCCATGTTCTCATCATAAAGACCACCAACATAATATTCTGCATTTGTATCATAGACTCCTTCATCCTCATAGTAACTCAGGTCTTGATAGTTTGCTCCCCCTGCACCATTGTCATAGTAGCCATATTGACCCTGGCTTCCATAAGCCGCCTCATCTCCATAACCACCATAGCCATCATCATATCCTTCATAGTCTTTCTGGTATCCGTACACATCTTCGCCATGCTCATAACCATTGTTATGGTAACCATGGAGATAACGTCTAGAGCTGGCTTTTCGACTGTGTGATCTATGCTCTTGCCAGCCATGATGTCCCGAATTTTCCCGCATTTTGGTGGACAGGAAGCGTTTGGTCAGCCAGTTAGTTGCCGCTGCAACCTTCCCCAGCAACAGACTTCGGTTCTTGAAGTCATCAGCAGGTCCGTCACCATCCTTTTTTCCAAATAAGCCTTTGAAGAAGCCCCCCTTCTTCTCATTAGGGTTGTTCCCTCCTCCCAGACGAAGCAGCATATAGGTTGGCTTCTTCCCACCATTTGCCTTCTCTTTGGCCTCTTTCTCCTTTTTCCTCTTTTTGCTGGCCTTGAACCTCATCATGAATCGAGAGGTGTTCTTCAGTATAGACTTGCGGCGTTTCTTCTTAGCAATGCGGGTTTTTCTCTTCCCCAAACCCAGGAATAAACGTGAAGTACTTTTAAGCTTCTTCCTGCTGTTCCTGCGTCTCTTGAAGCCAGAAAACTTCATGAACATCCTGGACATGTTCTTCAGACCTTTCCTTGGGATTTCTTTGGTTGGAGTCTGTGGAGTTTCCTCTTTCTTTTTGCCCTTTTTCTTCTTCGCGTCAGCATCAGATTTCCCTCCTTTATGGTGACGATCATCTTTGGATTTTTTTTTTGATTTTCCATAATCCTCGTCATCCTCCTCCTCGTCTTCATCTTCATCCTCTTCATCATCGTCTTCTGAATATTCCCCACGTCTAGACTTCCCCCCTTTCTTTCCTTTAGCTCCCTTGCCTCCTCGCCCCTTCCCTCTCCTATCATCCTCTGAGTCTTCCTCATCATCCTCTTCATCACTAAACTCTTCATCCTCTTCATCACTCAGGAGCTCGTCCTCTTCCTCCTCAGACTCCACTTTCTTACCTTTCCCTTTGTCTTTTCCTTTCTTTCCATCATCTTTCCCCTTTGGTGGCTCCTCTTTTCCCTTCTTCCCACCCTTTTTATCATCCTTTCCACCTTTCTTGTCATCCTTCCCTCCCTTTTTGTCATCCTTCCCTCCCTTTTTGTCATCCTTCCCTTTCTTTTCCTCCTCTTTCTTTTTCTCTGGTTCAGGTTTTCCACCCTTCTTTGCGTCCTTTTTGGGGTCTTTCTTGCCAGGCATTTCGACTAGGGGCACAACATGCCCTCTGTACAAGATCCAGTGAAGCTGACCTTCAAACAGACAAACACAGAGATATTACATGTGCAGAGTCTGGAAGGCAACATTGTGAGAATACTTTAAGTTCAACAAAAGGTATGATGTGTTACAAAAAGTCTGACCTTTAAAAGACTACTTGTCTTAGATATGCCTGTTTGAATTTGTGCCAGTGCTATATGCAGGTTCAGTATCTGTGTAAGGACAGGTCCACCTGGCCAGAGCAGTTCGATACTGCCCAGATCTGGTCCCCATGAAGGCTCCTGACCAGATAATTAGATAGATAAAATAGCTGAATGTCAGTAATCCTACACAAATACAAAAAACACTAACATTAATATTGCTTTCAAAATGCATTTACTAAGTGAGTGTTCATGTATTTGCACCAAAACCTGTATTAATATCAAATCCCTTACAAAGCTGTTAGAGCTCTTATCTTTATCTTACAGCATGAGCACATTATCCAGAAATCTCTAATCAGAGTTCTGATCCCCACTTAGCAACCCTAGTGAAGAGAGCCGTCATCGATCAAAGTCCAGCTATACTGTAGGCTTTAAGGTCAGCTCAAAAAACCTTCCATAAATCTAAAATTCTGCATTAGAATGCAATGCATTGACTGTAAACCTCATTGCAAACTCTTTGAGAAGAGATTGTTACTGTGTTGGTTTTGCTAATTTCCACACAGTTTGATCCCTGCGGCATTTACTTTATGCAAAACTGGATGCAAGCAGTGAAAACACAAACAACATATACAGCTGTTTCACCAGCTCGAGCTCTACCCCCTCTGCGGTCCAGTCAGTGTTTCCTCTGTAGACTCGAAGTTAAAGCCAGATTCATTCATCCGGACATCTCATCATAGTCACCTCCACTTCACTGACAAAAACGTCACAAAGGAGGAAGTGCTGTGCTCGTGGCCAGGGTCTGCAGTCTTCAAATCTGCTGCGTCCTCTTTGCAGGTCTATTCTTCAGCAGCTCTAAAAGTTTTTTGTTTTTTTAATTCTGGGTAAATGACTTTAGGTCACACTGAACTTCTTCCTCTGACCTACTCTGTCCTCTACTGCTCACTACAACACATTCCCTCACTCAGCACGACACTGTTCACACAGCCCTCCTCGGAGTGTGTGACAGCCAATGCACGAGCGCGCGTGTGTGAGCAAATGTGTGTGTGTGAAGGAGAAAAAGAAAGGCAGACAGGTTGCCTGGTTGTGTGTGTCATTGCCTATGCATATATGTGTATGTTTAAAGAGTTCCTTGTGGCAGGTCGTAGAAGGAGTCTTAATTTGTCATCTGGCTCTACAGGTGAAACTTGAGATCTCTGGGCGGCTGAGGGGGCGGGGCATAAATAATACAAAAGGTTGAGATAGAGAGAGAGGTATAAAGAAAGAGAGACAGACATGGGATGCATAAGATAAGCCTGGTTGACAGTGAAATGCCATCAGCTCCACGAATGTCCAGTGAATAACAACCTTAAACAGACCACATAGATACACATTTATGCTATCTAACCTTAAATCTCCTCTAGCTCTGTTTCCTGAATACTGTCAGCTGTGTGTGTGTGTGTGTGTGTGTGTGTGTGTGTGTGTGTGTGTGTGTGTGTGTGTCACAGAGGCATCTTTTTAAGCAATATTACATTTAAACAGCCTTGAAATGAGCAATGCAGGCACCACCAACCTACTTCCACATACGGAACAGCAGAAGAAGAAGGAGAGGCAGGAGAAGCACCCACTTGCTAGAGATATGACGTCTTCTCTCTAGGTATCAATGACAGAGGAATGACTCTCACAAACACACACACACACACACACACACACACACACACACACACACACACACACACACACACACACACACACACACACACAGAGCCAGTGAAGGATCAGTAACAGGGCTGTGATTATTAGTGCCATCAACCAAATTATTCCTCTTCGAGAGGGAAGGGGTCGGATTGCTGGATTAGTCCTGTTACAGGGTATAGGTGTTGGGTTGCCAGATCCTGATCTTTTGGTCTTTGTATGTAAGTCTATCTGATCATTACACACCAAGAAAGAGCACAAGCAGTGCATGTGTGCACACAGGGTGCTCATGAAGACGCCCTTTAGTGGGTGCACGTGTGTTAAATAGATGGAGAGTGTGATGAAAGCATGTTTTTTTTCTGGATTTCCCAGTATGTTTCAAACTGTACATCTGCCTTTGAAGGAGAATGAAAAGCCCTTATCAAATGTGAAAAGCTCTGAGCTGCAGCCAGTCTCCCTCTTCCCAAAGCAATCGCTGCTGGCAGGTGGTCCTCCATCTTTTGATAGAATTTGTAGAGAAGAGACAACATAGAGAAACTGGGATAAATGCCCGGGAGAAAAAAGCAGACTTATGACAGAGGTGGAGTTGATGAGGCTCATCAGATGCATTCAGGTCCCAAGGGGATGCTGTAGACCATCTTTGTCACTTTACACACATACATCCACAACAGACACACGCGCGCGCGTGCGCACACACACACACACACACACACACACACACACACACACACACACACACACACACACACACACAGTAATCTGCTGCTATCTAGTGGAACAGCATTACACCTGCAGCACTCCTCATAGTTAGGAGTTGGTTGGATATCAGGTAAGTTTACAGGCCTGTAGCAAAAAGCTTGCACAACACAAAGCAGTTTCCTAACAATTCTGCATTTCTTCACATGATTTAATTTAGTCTTATAATAAGTGGCTGGGAGAAACACCAGGAAATCCAACTCCAGGGAAAACATCCTATTGGAGGAGAGAACATAGTCAAAGCACGCAGGGAAATAGGATGTGGGAGGCAAGGATGGATGTGGATCTATGTGCCCCTATAACCTACCTTTCCCTGGCACACCCAACTTCAGAAAGAGGCAGCCTCACGTTACTGGAGCTCCATAGTCACGTTTCACCATCCTCCTACGGGTCAAAAAGGGCGAAAGACTAAAAGAAAAAAAAAAACGCCAAAATTTAAAACCAAATCCCTTAAAAAAAAAACCCAACTTAATTACTCACACAGCTTTGCGCCTTTGCTGCTGCTCTGGCGGGTCTCGAAGCAGCAGGGGTCGGTCTGCAGGGAGGAAAAGTGTGCCACCGGGAACGGAGGATGAATATTTAACGACCGCTATTCTTCGGCGGCCGGCCGGGGGCTTGAGTTCCACACACTCCGGTGTGAAGCGATAAGGTCCCCGGGTGGGCAATACCAGTCATACGTGGCGATACACACTGATGTATATGTAGTGACAAATAAACAAGGTAAGCACGCAACATTAATTATTAATAAAACGTAAATATTAAATTAATTAACAAACAGCCTTATTTAAAAGATGTAGCACCGTTAAGTGGGGGTAAAGTTAATTTCCTGCAGTGTACCTGCCTGCTGGTCAGAGCTTTGCTGTACTGTATGGTGCGCATTTTTTTTTTTTTTTACATTAAACACTTCCTCTCATCCGGACTCCGCACGGTGGGAAAGTGTGCCACGAGATGACTCAAGGGGGAAATGGAGCATAACAGATGAAGGTGAGAGTTACCACAACAACAACAACAAAAATGTACCATTAACGTCTCCACATGAGCAATCCTTCTGCCGCCCGCCAGATGGACCCGCCTGACAACAAACAAACTGCAGAGAGCCACAAACTGCTGCATCTCCACTGGATTCGCTCCATAACCCAGACGACCTTGCCGTCTCCCCCACATGACCGGCTGGCCCGCCTGTATCAAAACAGGTCTTGGCTTTGATATTAAACCTACTGTGGCGAGCCGCGAAGCAAGAAGACCTCGCTGGTGTTTCAGGGGGGGAAAAAAAGCCTTTGGCTACGTTCGTGCTATTTTTGGCACTGTTAAGGAAACAGCGACTTACATGCTATAGGGTTCAGCCAGTAGGCGCATTTGTTCGGTTTTTGTTGACACGTTTCATAGCTGCTGATTCCAAACGCTACAACAGGTGCAGGTGAGTGCAGTCAGCTGTCCGGACTCTCCGCTCGTTTTTTAAACCAAATTTAGCGCTCTGCTGTCATCATTGTGCCCACTGAACAGCACTTTCCTTCAATTACTACTCAGTGTAAACAGTTGCCTAAATGTGCACTAATCTTATCCTAAACATATTTTATATTTAATCTAAGAGATAGATGAGGGGTGTAAGATAACCAAAATATAAAGAGTGAAAAAGTTTTTGCGAAGAGAAAGCATCTGAAAGGGTGCCAAGAGAGGAACTGTGGTGAGGAAGTTAGGAGTGGCAGAGAAGTATGCGAGGGTGGTACAGGACATGTTGAGGACAGAGAGACCGTGGTGAGGTGTGTGCTAGGACTGATAAGATGGGCTCAAGGTGGAGGTGGGATTACATCAGGGATCTGCTCTGAGCGAAGTGGTGATGGACAGGCTGACAGATGAGTTCAGGCAGGCGTCTCCGTGGACTATGATGTTCGTAGATGGCATTGTGATCTGTAGTGAGAGGAGGGAGCTGGTGAAAGAGAGCCTGGAGAGATGGAGGTATGCCCTGGAGAGAAGAGGAATGAAACTCAGTAGAAGATAGAATGAGTGTGAATGAGAGAGAGAGAGACAGGTGGAAAGGTGAACATGCAAGGAGTAGATATAGTGAAGGTAGATGAGTTCATGGGGTCAACAATGAAAAACAAGACAGGTAAAGAAGAGAGTGCAGGCAGGGTGGAGCAGGTGGAGACGAGTGTCAGGGGTGATGTGTGACAGAAGATAGCAGCTAGAGTGAAAGGGAAGTTTTACAAGATGGTAGTGAGACCTGCTGTGGCGTATGGTTTGGAAATGGTGGCACTGACAAAAAGGAGGTGGAGCTGGAGGTGGCAGAGTTGAGGATTTTCATTAGGAGTGACCAGGATGGATGGGATTATAAATAAGTATATCAGAAGGACAGCTTGGGCTGAGATGGTTTGGACATGCACAGAGGAGGGCTAGTGGATATACTAGACAAAGGATGTTGAATATGGAGCTGCCAGATAGGAAAAGACCACAGAGAAGATTCATGTAAGTAATGAAGGAGGGCATGCAGAGGGTTGGTATGACAGAGGAGGATGGGAACATATAGATTGAAATGGAGGCAGATGATCTACTGTGCTGATCCCTAAAGGGAGCAGCCAGAAGAAGAAGAAAAAGAAGAGTAGTTCTAATTTCTTAAGACATTTCCCCTTAATAAATTGCCTTTTGGAATTGGTGGATCGTTTCAAAATTTATTTGAGCAAATGGGTGGGGAATCAATTTTAAACTGTAGTTAATTTGAAAAAGGTTAATTTGATCTGTAACCTGTGAGGATTGATTGCAAGCAGACATTGCCTCATTTTAGAATAAAAAAAAGAAAGAAAAACACTGGGAACCACTGGATTCAATAAATGATAGCAGAAGGTATGGCTCTCCCTCTCTCTCTCTCTTTGGGTGCTTCTGTTGTGATTTTAGAGAGCTACGGGGTAGCAACAGCTTCAGGCGTGTGTGCTATTTTATTGTCTCTGGATGAAAACGTTGCTTGAATGATTTGGCTGTTTCGGAGCCATTACATCCAGTAGTTGCTGCTAGAAATTGTTGCTCCCCGACAACAGCTTGCTTAGGGCCCCAAAACAGTAAATATGAATCATGCTTGACACGTTCCTGGGCACCTCCAGAGTAAATCAGTCAAGCAAAGTTACAGTGTCACCCCACATGTTGAAGCTGCCTTTTTTTTTTTCAAACAACATCTAGAGCAAAACCCAGTTAGTGGAAGGTCATGTTTCAACTGTAAAAATGGTGCTAAAGGTATCAAGTTAATTGAGTGGAGAAATATTAGAAGAATGTGAGAGAGAAATGGTCATTTTTTTAAAAAATGAAGAAATTAAATGTAGGGCTTCTTCATGAAAAACAAAAACCCCAATAGAGGTAAACACCTAAAAGCCCTGGCTTACTTGCCTTCTTCTGAGTCTGAAATGGAATCAGTCGTGAGCTTTCCTGCTACTAGGCTTAGCTGGCTGGACTGCAGGCAGAAGAGCAGTGAGTGGATCGCCAACATTAGTCTTCCTGCTGAAGGAGACAGCGGAGTCTCAAGCACGAACAGCTGTTCTGAGACAAGCAGTCTCTGTAGCAGGTCAGAGGGTGAGTGTAGAGAAGTCCCACTGGGATAGAGGGACCCGTGTATGTGTCTGTTTGTCTGCGCGCTAGAGTGCGAGAAACGGGGGGGAGACAAATCCATAGACTGAGAGGGAGAGAAGCAAAGTGCCGGGAAGAGAGGAGAGCAGCAGGGTATATAAGTTCATATCCACTTAATAGAGGCTCCACCTGGATAGGCAGGATAGTGGAGAATACCGAGGCTGCTGGAGTAGTGAGGGTCCTGCTGCGTGTCCATCAGTTTCAGATAATCCCTGCTGCTTCTGCTAAAGTGTCCTTGAGTCACATGTTGAATCCCTTCCTGTTCAGAGACGCACCTGACTGCTGTTGCACTCCAAACCACAGTGAATTTGTTCCTGCCACTCACAAAAACTGCTGCTTTTGTGCATCTGTCTTTTATCCACGGGCCAGATTATCGCAAACAAACACGGATCACACCTGCAGCATCCGCCGAGACTCTCGGGCAGTGTGTCCACTCAGACACCCTCTTCATGATGGATGGAGTGTGTGTGTGTGTGTGTGTGTGTGTGTGTGTGTGTGTGTGTGTGTGTGTGTGTGTGAAGGTTAGTTAATGATGACAAATTGTCTTGAAGTGTCCAAGAGGCTAACAATCTGCATTTTTTTGGAGGGAGGGGCATTACTTTGAATGACAATGGGATGTATGGCAGTTGTATTTATGGGCTTGCATAATGCTGAAGGCTTGCTGTGCAGTAATTCAAAAATCTTTCATGAGGAAAACTTTGGTGCTCTGGAAAAAAAAAACTTTTTGGACAGTGGCACCTTTTTTGTAATGTTACCTCTGTATACAACCACGGTGGATTTTAGATAGACAATCAAGATGTTACTGAAAGGCACACTTTAGCTTTAATTCAAAATTGTAACAAAAGTGTTGCATTAATTACAGGAACTTTTATACATTGTCCCTCATTGTCAGAGGCCCAGTGGACATCACCAAATGTTGTGTTTCCTCCATGAGCTGCTCTGCCACGCCTTTGATGCAGCCACCTTCAGTTGCTGCTTTTTTATGGGTGTCTGAATTAATTTTTGTCTTTAATAACTGAAAAGCATCATTCAGTGGGTTGAGATCAGGTGACTGAGTTGGCTTTCCTGTTCTTGAATGTAACCAGCAGTTTGCACCTTGCTGTAAACCATCTGTATTTCCATTCACAAAGGCATCTCTCGATTAGGCTTTGACAGGGATACACCTACCTCCTTGAAAGTGTTCTTGATTAGACATTATGAAGCAGTTTTTCTTAATCACAGAAAGAATTCGGTGATCATCCACTTCATATGTCTTCTGTGGCCTTTTGCTGTTGCTGAGCTGAGCTGGACAAATGCATTCATTCTTTTTAAGGATGTATCAGATTTTTAATTTGGCCATTTCTAAAGTTTACATGCACTAACTTCTGTTTGGACTTCATGTTGAGAGTTCCAGTGAAAAGCAAACAAATACAAGGTCAGCAATTTGAATGAATTCCAGATATTTCAGCTTCTTAATTTGACGTGAAATAACAAGAGAACAGGCCTGTTGGTTTAGTATAATGCGTGTGCACTATAAAGAATTAATAGGTCATATATGCAATACAATGCAGCACAAAATAACATGTAAACCAAGTGGCAGTCACCTTATGCAGAAGCTGAGAAAACTCAGTAAATTTCAATTTCTTACATTCAAATGAGGTTTTATACTTATGTGAATTTACACAGAGCAACATATTGTACATATTGAATATTTGCTATAGTGAAATTCTTTACTTATGCATCGGCTTCCTTTTTTTCTTTTTTTATATTAGTATTTATTGGGTCTAGAGAGTTTTGTAACATTATTCTTAAATATGACCCTGTCACTCAAATGATGTAATTGAGTGCCTGAAGTACCCAATTATATTTATTGTGGTTTGATTTATATCATTTTATCAGAGTCAGGACTATGCACAATCACAATGACCTGTTTGTTGACATTTTTTTTATGTGACTTTTAAACTCAAACAGTCTGTTAGACATTAAGTCAACAGAACTCATGACTTTAACTTCTGAAAGCAGCAGGTAAATAATTTAATCTTGGAACAGACAAACATGTCTATCTATACTCAGTTAATGAAAGACATTTTTAATTACTATTTATTCTTAATTCTTATTTATTCTTAATTATTGTAATTACATTTTTAGTTATTTAATCATTTAAAAATGTCTTTGTTAGCTCAGTATATTTTTGCGCATAATGTAAATATTGATTAAAAATGGATGTTTTTTCTAGAGTTACAATCATTGTTTTGTTGAAACAAGACCAGCTTTAGTCATTTGGCAAAATTTCATTTTTTCTAACTTTGAAATAATGTTAATTTCTAAGGCCTAAGAACATTTAATTGTTTAGTTATTCATGGTAAAAAAAAGTCAATTGCATTTTTTTTAAGCTTATGTGGTAGACTTTATGTGAAATATCATATGATACTAAGCCACCTTATACAAAACATATAAAGATGAGGTGATGCACAACATATATAGACAATATGTGCATATGATAAAATAAATGAAAATACCTTTGACAATAAATAATCCTTGCATTTAGCATAACAATACATTATTCACCAAAATATTTATTATGTATATAACACCTGAGTGTACACTAAACCCTTTAGTTACATTGTTTTAGTATGCAAGAACTCAAAGTAACAGCCAATCACATAATAGCATCACTCACCTGTAACCCGTTAATAAAAATAAAATTTTGTCACAATATGCCTATATGGACATGATAAATGATCATGCATGACAGATATCATATAACCAGGCCATCTGTGGATTTGTTCTTGTTGCAGGTCATACTCCTCTTATTGTAGCCACATTTCTTACTGATTTTGTCTTTTGTATAGTTTATCACCAGAAGTTCATATTTTAAGGAAAAAAAATCTGCTCCTCAGTATATTTTGTAAAAATATATATATATTTGGAGTTTTTAGATTTTTCATTTTAAAGCTTTAGGGTTGTAAATGAGTGAGGAGAGGGGGATTTACTGGAAGTAGATGTGGTGAATTAATACTATATTTATGAGACAGTTTGGCTTTGTTTTTAATAAATAGCAACCTCCCATCACTGGATGATATCTGACTGATTGGTTATCACTTACACATAATGGAAAGTAACATTATTTGTCTTCTGTACAGCTTCCGGGAATGAGCTTTCATTTGGAAAAACAAATCTGTGATATTTATCCACATTCAAAACATTTATTACAGAAAATCCACTTAGCTGTATTTCTTGAAAAGGGCTATTAAAACATGATTCAGCTTCAGCATGTCTCCCCTCTGGGTGTTTTGAAAACACAACATTGTAAGTTCGCTTAGTGTAGCTTTAGATCTTCCCCACTCTCAAGCATATGAGAGCAAAGGGGCACCAGAGATGAAATTATCATGTTGTTTTCTGCACAGCAGGTGATTATTTGATCATCGGGAACCACTCGGTTCTGAGATCGGGCTTTCATGTCGGGATGGCACTGTGGAACGGAGATAGCACCTGGGTTGGCGCTCAGAAGCACAGAAATGGAATATATCTGAAAGCTGACGCATCTCATAAGCTTGTTATATGAAGCCAAATTACAATTTCTGATCTTTTTAAGCAGAGGAAAGTAGGCAGTCCACCCTTAGCTGATATTTTCTTATTTAGACATGGAGCAGTGTCACGTAGCAGAAGGGACACCTGTGGTCTTAAACCCGGCAGACTTGGGGCTTTGACTAATTATACTGCAATCTGAGGCATTTATTCATATTACACAATACGTGGAATATGTGCAGCTGTAATCTATCAAATTGGTCTCTCTTCCTCTTTGCATATTGATGCTTCGGGAGGAGGCAGGATCCATAAAATTATATTCAGAAGGGCAAACTTCAGCAGATCGGCAGTAACACCACATGCCACAGAGAAGACAGTAAAGTACTGTATTGTCTACAAAGATACAGTATAGTCTGTTTTTTTAAAGAGAGTGTTTAAAAATACACTTGGCATTTTAAATACCCATAAACAGGTAATGAAATTTAATGAAAGCAAACATTCAGGTGAGCGTAAGAAGAGGAATCGTTCCATCATCCGGTGCCCTTTATTAGCTCCTGCTTCATTTGGTTTACAGTCTTAGCTGGAACAAACACAGACAAAAGCTTTTAGTGCGTTTGGTTTTTATGGCTATACTCTGTTGCGCTTGCCATTGTTGAACTGGTTTCCATGTTCTCTGCACCTACATTTAGGACGCTCAAAATTTAGGTTAGCGCTGTAACAGGTGTCAGACTCAGAGGCAGAATCAGCAGGTAGGAGTAAGTATGAGAGAATAAGCTTTACTAGGCATAAGGCAAGATGTAGGTCAGAAACAGGTAGGCAGTCAGCAGAGGCAAACAGGGCCAGAAGGGATCGGGCAGGCAGCCAGCAGTCCAAAAACTAGCTGGGTTCAAAGTTACTAATGCAGGCAGGCACACTGGCAGGTAGGTAGTTGCAGAAAAAAAGGCTGCAATAGACAATCTGGAAAAGCGAGTTGAATTACTAAGCAGGTACACACAGCGTGGGGTAACAAGGTCCAGGTTTGTCGACAGGTTCAGGTGACTAGTAAAGATGGGAATATCCCAAGAGCCAATGGCTAAATATCAATATAGTACATTCATATACTTAACTGTCTTACTTATGTTGGCATGGTTTCTGTGCTCTGCTCATTAAAAAATATTAATTGTGGAGCCTTAGAAATTAGGCTATATCTATAAAAGAGTTGAAGTGAGATCCACAAGCAAACACAGCAGGTTGTGGGACAAAAATAGACTTTTACTTGTCAAAAGGCAACATTTAGGTCAGTAACAGGTAGCAAGTCATCAGAGGCAAACAGAGCCAGGAGGGATCAGGCAGTCAGCCAGAAGTCCAAAGAAACTAGCTGGGGTAATGGTCTCTGAAGACAGCAGGCAGGCTGCAGTAGACCTTTTTCACACCGCGCATTTGAACTTGGCAAACGAGGAAAGGCACAGGTGAAACTAATTTCATTAACGAGTTCAGTTCCATCACGCGTCCCAAAGAGACCAGCATGCACAGTGCAGCCATTTTTAATTGTGTTAACTGCACCTGTGCAGACAACATGACAAGTCAAACTGTCTACTGGGAAAAAAGGAAAAAAAAAAAAAAAAACTTTCATAGAAAATCCAGAAGTGACTAGTTTTTCCAAACAGAACGGAGTCAAGGGAGGGAAAAGCTTAAAAACTAATTAAATGTATTTGAGTTGCAGTGCCGTCATCATAGTGGCTTAGTATGCGACAAGCTCTTCAAACTTTCAGTGGAGTGTAGACAGTGGTGATGGAGTAGAGGTGAAGAATGATCTGAAGATGTGGAGCAGGACTGCTGATAAGCTCAATCCAGGGAGTGCTGGTTCTGAAACTGGAGCTGAATGAGGGTTTCATTGATCTGACACTAAAATGACGGCTCCCTGCAGCAGTTTCACAGGTCACGGCAAAATCTGATTGATTTAACAGAGGGGAGAATGCTTTCAGTAAGCTTATGTGATGGGTTGAGAGAGAACATGTAAGCAAATATTAAAAGAGTGAGATTGAATCTGCACTATTACTGTGCTGGTATATGCATATACTATGCAGCTGGTAGAGCGGGTGTGCAGGTGTAGGATCAAGTTTGCTTAGGATTGAAAAATCAATGCAAAAGTCTTGTAGTGGGCGCTGGCATTAACTGAAAAAGCAGCAGACATGAAGGAAACTGGTGGGTCAGTGAGTAGCAAGAGAAAATAAATACAAACAATTAACACAAAATAAAACACCACTGAAGCTACATTCATTAAAAAATAAACATGTGATTAGAAATTATTTTAATAGTCCTGCCCATGGAGAGTTTCTTCATTTCAAAAGTTTCACCACTGGATCTGGATACATAATCTCTCCTGCATCACACAAAAAAGTACAAATTTTGAATTGTTTGTGCTGTGCAAGCTGCAAGTTTCCACATCACACTTATATAAGTTGCTTGTTGGACCAGGCTTGGGTCCCAAGCTAGTTGCAGTTTGCAGGTAAAAAGCCTTAAACTCAGAAGCTTTATAGTATTTAAAGTATTTGAATATTAAAAAAAAATAAATGTAATTGCCAAACTCAGCATGGACTTCATTGTTTGCAGTGAAGGTCAAACATTTAAGAGAAGTAAGGTTGACCTTTCTGGATGGATTCTGTTTAGCTGCCTCAGTTTCAGGGTCCTGGTATCACTCAGGCTTACTCACTCTCACACTGAGAGAGCCATTGTTAATTTTATTACTGACCCATGTCCTGATGTGCAAAGGCAAAATGTCTGTTGTGAAGATAAAATTGATCCTCCTTAATATGAAAGAAAAGCAAGTGCAGGTTAACCCAAATTCTAACCTTTAATAAATTAGCTTCAGTGTTGCCCATACTATTGCCTTAAGGGATCCCGCCCCCTACAAAAAGCACTCAACTGCAACTAGTTAGCAGCAATTATTCTTACAATGTATGTGTTTTCAAATGACCTTTTTTTAAAAATCCTTTTCACAGGATGCCTGTAAATGTTCACAGTTCACCAGTGTTTTATATTCATCAGCTGTATGTTCTTTTCTATTAACAGAAATTAAACAATAGTCTAAAAGTAGAACCATGGACGAGTTATCAAGTGATGCCCTCAACATCCCCCACCCCCTCATCCCACGCTATGCGCTCTCCCTCTCCTGCGGGAGGGGGAGGGGGAGGGGGAGGGGGGGGGGGCAGGCTTTCTCAGCTCGCTGCTGGCCTTGAACTCCCAGTTGGCCACTCATGATGGTCAGTCCACCTACATCAGAGTGTTTTTGCCAGAAAAAGCACAGGCAGCAACAATTGCAATCAGGATGCATGGGAGAGGGAACCACCAAAGGTATTTCTTGAGCAAATTCTCCAGACCTCCCCACATAAACCCTCTGAAGTTGGCAAATGATTAATTAACACAAAGATTTTGCGAAAGCTGTTTATGGTTTCTCTGTCTCTCCGTCTCACCCCCCTCTGCGGGAAGAGTAAATGAATGGTGTATCCTCCAGTAGCAGCTGGAGAAAGTCAGAGATAATGTCAAGAAACAGCTGGAGTAAGTTCACCTCATTTAAGTCATGACACACTCACTTGTTTACTTATGACTCACATACACACATCTCTGCATTCATTGCTGTGTCACGTGAATCCGACCAGACTAATTACTGAATTGCTGCATTTACCATGTGGTGTGTATATCTGCATATTTAACAGGAAGGTGTACTAGGAGGAATTTCCTGACNATATTCATTCTTCTTTTACACATATGTGCTTACAATCCAAATAGCCGGCCGCATTTAAAAAAAAAAAAAATCAGCCACATAATCTCATTGTAATAGATACAGTTTTGGTTTCTCAAACAATTTTTTTCCAGAGTAACAGTCACAGCTGTCCCGGTTTTCTCCAATTTGTGGGATTGCCAGCTTTTAAACCTGGCATTTCTGAGAATGGATTTTTAAAATGTACTTAAGGGGCATGTACTAGCACTTTTAGTAAGATCTTTATAATGAGTCATTGAATGTTTGTGGGAATAAATCAAAAGTATATAATTCTACAAAAAAGGATTTATAACACTGCAAAAAAAAAAAGAACTGCCTGCTTTGTGAAGTGCTGCAATGACATTTCAAAAGGTAAATAAAGCGAGAGTCCACATATTTTATTTCGTATAACCGGTACATTTACCTTTTAAAGATTTCCTAGTGTAAATTCCCGACACTGACATTACTACCTAAGATGTACACTCACTGGTCATTTCATTAAGTACACCTGTTTAACTGATGATTAACATAAATATCTAATCAGCCACTCACATGGTGTCAACTCAGTGCATTTAGGCGTCTAGACATGGTGAAGAAGGACGACTTGCTGAAGTTCAAACCTAGCATCAGAATGAGGATGAAAGGTAATTTAAGGACTGTGAATGTGGCATGATTGTTGGTGCCAGAGTTTTTCAGAAACTGCACATCTGCTGGGATTTTCCCACAAAGCCATCTCTAGGTTTTACAGAGAACTGTCTGAAAAGAGAAAGTATCCAGTGAGCAGCAGTGTCTCATTGACGCCAAAGGTCAGAGAATGGCTAGACCAGGGCTCTTCGACTCCGGGCCTCGAGGGTTTTAGATGTGTCCCTGATCCAACACACCTGAATCAAATGGCTGAATTACCTCCTCAGTATGCAGTCAAGTTCTCCAGAGTCCTGCTAATGACTTCTATATTTGACTCAGGTGTGTTGAAGCAGAGACACATCTAAAACCTGCAGGACAGGGGCTCTCGAGGCCTGGAGTTGAAGAGCCCTGGGCTAGACTGTTTTGAGCTCAAAGGAAGGCAGCAGTAACTCAAATAATGACTTGTTACAACCAAGCTGAATGCACAACACATCAAACCTTGAAGCAGATAGCAGCAGAAGACCACACTGGCTGCCATGGCTGTAACCACTTACAAGTTCACTGAGGTCTGATTGAGCATTGTTTAAACACCACAGCCTACCTGAGTATTGTTGCTGACCATATCCATCCCTTTGCAACCACAGTGTACCCATCTTATGATGGCTGCTTCCAGCAGATAACACACCATGTCACATCTCAGATCATCTCAAATCATTTTCTTGAGTATGAGAGTGAGTTCAATGTGCTCAAAAAATCTCCACAGTCCCCAGATCTCAGTCCACCAGAGCACCTTTGGGACGTGGTGCTGACAAATCTGCAGCAGCTGTGTGAAGCTATCATGTCAATATGGACCAAAATGTCTGAGGAATGTTTCCAGCACCTTGCGGAATCTGTGCCACAAAGAATTAAGGTAGTTCTGAAGGGAAAAGGTGGTCCAACCTCATACTAGCAAGGTGTAGTCAATGAAGCGACCAGTGAGTGTATAAGTAATAGTGACACTAACAGTATGTCAGTCTTTAACAGCATGTTTGTGACGTTCTCACAGGTGCAGGGTATCGAAGTACAAAGGTCTCATAGAAGATTACACAGTAGGTGGAAAACACACTGCCTTCGATGGGAAACAAGTGATCCCACTGGAGCCATGTTAATGTGGCCTTCATTGATCACATCGACCACACCGTATGTGCCAAAAAAATGCTACAGAATCACTTTACAAAGAGGGGTGTATGTGTGCGTGTGTGTGACTGCATAATATCACCACCCCACAATCCCTCGGTGGTCTTTTAGGAGATGCAACAGATGGACAATCTCCTTGCAGAGCCGGAGTTTCTCATTCAGGAGAAAAATGTCTCAAAAACCAATCTGCATGAAATTACAGAATGACCAAACGGGGACACTCAGGATTAAAACAGTTGTTTGCCAGCACACTGAGTAGGGGCACTCGTCTGAGCAAACTGAGTGATTGATTGACTGATAAATTCATTAATCATATTCAAAGTATTGAGTTGATAAAAAAAAAAAATCTTTGTATCAATGTGTTTCTTGGCTTTTTACCTTTTAAATCAACATTTACAGGATTTAATGTAAGTGATTAATGGCAGAAAATTACTAAATCACTTGCTTGGTGATTTATCACACTTTTGATGGAGGAATATTGATTGGAACACAAACCCACAGTGAGGGAATGCAGCCCAAGCTGAACTTTTACAGTCACTTGATCAATGGTGAAATCTCTGGCAGCGTTTCAGGTAATTGTTCAGTCTATCCCTCAGCCACTACCTCTGGAGTTCTTTCCTTTTTAATATTTCAATAATTACTCCCTTTAAGACTTTGAAAATAGAATATTTTACTTGCTCTTCTTCACAGCATCCAAACAAATAAGCCCACTATATTTTCTCATCCCCAGAGAAGCCAGTAACTGATCATTTTCTCCTTATTAACCCGATTTGCTGATGCCGACATTCAACCTTAACATTTCCCTCCACCACCAAGAACACAGGATCAGCATTTGGCTGATGGCCGGGCTGAGGGTTTTATGTTATTATCTGGTTATTGGATGCATCCCCATAATCGGGGACTTATCCCCAGATAAAGTCTTCCCAATCTTGTTGATGCGTAATCGACAACACTAAACTTATAAGCTACTCTCCTGACTGACATCATTACATGGATTTTTTTTTTTACTTGTCAAAGTTAATGGAAAACAAGCGTATCGAGTACTCTTGTGGCTTTTAAGAGTTCAAAGGGGATCTAAAAATACATCACTGGAGTGGGATAGTTCACCTGTAAATATTTGCTGGTTCACATGTTCACAATCAGTTTCATCCAGCATCTCACTGAGTCCTGTGCTGTCCTGTGCGCCAACACACAAACAGCCTCTCCAACACTTAGTGAAAACAACTAATAAGTTCTGACAAACCTTTTAGCATTTTAGTAAATCTTGTATTTAGAGGACACACTGTCTGTCCTTATCAAGAGATCTGCGGTAATCTGAAAATTAATATTGCTTCAATCTCACGGTCAGGCTTTTGTTATTGCCAGTAAGAGATTTAATGCACCCTCTGGCTACGCTGATAATAGAAAGGTCATAAAAAGTTACAGCCTCAAGATGAGCTATTTTAAATTGTTCTGTGGACTGGACCAATTAGTTTGATTTGGCTACAGTCTCCAACATTGAAATGCTCTATTGCACCGACTCCTTGGCTGCAGTGCCCCGAGTACCCAACGTACACTCTGAGCACCCGGAGAATTTAACACTCTATACACACACAATATACAAATGGGATTTCCTGTAGCTTTGCAAATTTCCAAGCTGTCAAATTAGGTGTACCCTGGTGCTTTAAGTGCAAATTAGCCAACACAGTCTAAATATGTACTTCCCCAGATAAACTAGATTGCATAATTTCTGCATGTTTTTCTGTGTGTTCAACGTTGTTACTCGAGCTGGGCCGTGTTGAGGAGTCGGTGCACTTTCTGCTCCCGTTTGTGTGTTATAATGCTACAGAACAGAAGGGCTGTGACCTCCATATGACTCCTGTAATTGTCAGCTGCAGCTTCTTGGCTGCTTCATGAAACCTGCCAGTTATTTCTTACATATTTAAAGAATAGATTTGGGGAAATTTACTGGAAGTTGGGGTGAATGACTTAGCCTGGCTTTATTCAAAGGTTTCTCAACCTAATAACCAGCATTCCCAAAGCTTGCTAATAACCAGCATTCCCAAAGCTTGCTAATAACCAGCATTCCCAAAGCTTGCTAATAACCAGCATTCCCAAAGCTTGCTAACTAATATGTATCGGACAGTTTCTGCATCTCTGTCTGCTTGGAGTCAAGCTTCTCGGCAGTCCTGGGTCGTCTTTATCGTCTGTTCCTTTCATGATGCGTCAAATGTTTTCAGCTGGTGAAAGATCCAGACTGCAGGCGGACTTTTCTACTATGAAGTCATGCTGTTGTAATAGATGCAGTATGTAGTTTAGCATTGTCTTACTGAAATATGCAAGGCCTTCCCTGAAAAAGACGTCATCTGGATGGGAACATATGCTGCTCTAAAACCTATACATACCTTTCAGCATTGATGGTGCCTTTCCAGTAACGTTACTGACCTGCTGCCAATGAACCGAATCAGTTGCTCAATGTTCCTCCAGCTGTTTCTTTTGAGTACCATTTACTTTTTCAGCCTTTAGTTGTCCCGTCCCGACTTAAATTCAAAATGAGCTAATATGTTCATGAAATAGTGAAATGCCTCAGTTTAAACTTTGATATGCTTCCTGTGTTCTGTTGTGACTAAAATATGGGTTTATGAGCTTTGCAGAGCATTGCATTCTGTTTCTGATTTACATTTTACACAGTGTCCCAACTTTTTTGGAATCGGGTATATAGATGCTGCTGAACAAAGGCTCTATTTTAGTCAATTTGGCTGGAGCTGAACTAAACAGCAAGTAAGTCTGAACTCTTAGCAAAACCACACCTGGGTAAAGGGAAGGGGTGTGCTTGATTTGAAAATGAACTTCATGGCAAAAATGTGGTCATCCTATCATGACACTCATTTTGTAGCAGCTATTTTATTGTCATAATTGTTGGAAGCCAAAATATTTGAAATTTAAATCCCACTCTTAATTCTAATAGCTTCATTTACAAATGGAACCTGCAAACTAGCGACTGGGACCATAATCTTATTAGGGCAATGCTTACTGAGGTCATAGATCAAGTGAGACTTTCCCCCCCATAAAGTTCAATACAATTGATTTGCAACCAGAGAAGTCACCCCCTCTGCCGAGATTTAAGGAGCTTACATTACCTTCATGAGCCTAACAATGAGCCATCCTTTCTATACAGTCTATGGCATTTTTGTAGAACACATAGCATTAAACCCAGCTTTCAAGAAACTAAAATATCTCCCTTGCCTCTGCCAACCAGTCCATTTGCATGTGTGTTGGAAGCACATTTTTATATAATATACTCCATGTAGTGAAGACTTTAAGGGAATTTAATAGATGAGCATTAAAGATGAGTCTCACCAGTTCAGTGATCACAAAATTAATTTCTGTTCCTGAAATATGAGATTGGATAATGACCAGAAAAGTGTTTTTGCAAAACATTAATATCTTATGTTGACCTTTGACCTTTTGGAAAATATCATCACTTTGTCATTTTATCCTATTAATAATTTGTGTTCTCTTTTTGTGATGATTAGCATATGAATTATTGAGTTACGGCCAAAAAGTCCCACTGAAATTTGATCTTTGACAACCAAAAATTAATCCTTCCCTGATGCGTCAAAGCTGTTTTGTAAGTTGGTGGTTTTAATGCTGTGGGTAGGAATGGACATACAGACAACACAAAAACATAATGCTGTCGAGAGTGGCTGTCACCAGTGCAGACGCATAAAAGTGAGACAAGCTGACCACTTCACAAATTAAACAAAAAAATTGTGTTTTAATCGTTCTCATTTAAAAAGTCCTAAGCCAATAATACACTGTCCTGTGTAACGATGGCTTTGCCTGATTGCAGCATTGCAGCAGAGACTGTTCTCCACTGATGGAAACGTAAGTGTAACAACAGTCCAGCAGAGCACTCAGGCAAATTCAGTATTTATGGAGAACATTAAAGCAGTGATGGTGGTCAGTAATTGTCCTTTTATTGGATTATTTCAATAAAAAACTGCAGGATGCTTCCAAGTTAATGCAGTTAAATAACTTTTAAAAATGACTTAAACAGAAATGCTGCATACTGCGACACACTTTTCACTGCCCCTTTATTTTAGTAAGTAGCTTCAAATTCACAGGTGCAAGAGTGGCAGTAACCCCCTCATAGAGATACTAAGCTAAGAAACCATATAGGCATATTTCCCAAATGAGTGTCATTAGCTGTAAGTGTATAAATTATTTTCTCCTTTATGTACAGTAACTCCAAGAGCTGAGACCCTTACTTGGAGGGACAGTTTGCATGGAATTTATACATTTTGAACCTCAGGTAAGTAAGCTTAGAAGTTGTGATATATATATTTTTTCTTTTCTAATGATATTCAGAATATGAATTATTCAAATCCCCAAACTTAACCTGTGCCAATTAATTTGGCTGAACTTACTTCAGCTTTTAAAAAGTCACAATTGTGCACCCTATTAATGCTTATTCAGTTCACTTGTTTCTAAAGTGGTTGAGTTTTTTGTCCCGAAAGTGAAGATGGGCAGGTTTTATGAACACAGGTATCACTGGAGCACTTCAGCACTTTCTAATTTCTTCCTTGCAATTAATTATTAAATTATTGACTGACCTTTTCAAGCTAAGGATAATTGCTGATGTAGCCAAGTGGAGAAGACACAGCAGTGCATCACTCCCGGCTAATTGATTTTGGCCGCCGCACTCGTGAACCTTTCTCTGAGTTCGGCAGAGTGACAGGGAGTAATCACCCATCAGGTTTTGAGATGAGCGGTTTTTCAAAAGTGCCTATAAATTTGAACGCTTGGTGATGCCGAGAACGCTTGAGAACCGATCTCTACATACTGCCCCTCTCTGGCTGGAAGCAGAGCCGTCTGTGGGAGAGCTCATTCCAGGTCACCCACTCTCTGTGGGCGAGAGAGCGAGAGAGGGTGGAGAGTGCAAGAGAGGGAGGGAGACAAAGTAAAAAAAGGCAGACCAGGGAGAGAATATCTATAACTCAGTAAGTGCCAGATATCACATCGCTGTGTTCCAGATAGAGAGCCTTGAATACATTTCGGTTTATTTTGTTGCCATTTATTGATGGAGTGATTCATTTCCTGAGCCTATATAAAGCCATGTACTGTGGCCTACAATGCAATGTCTTTGCTGTGGCAGCGCCTCGTCTGAGAAGAAAATGAACAGTCATTGTATAAAAGACAAATTCGTCCCTCTCCTCTGAGCTCATCATGCAGTCATTAGGCTGAACGCAGCCCACCTACTTTCTTTACCAACCAGCTTACTTCCAGCTGTCTTGAAGTATACATGTGAATCACGCTTTTGTGCATTTCTATTGTGTTTGCCTGACAATCAAAGCGCCGGTGATTGTCAGATAATATCTAGTGTGTGCTGGGATAAAGTTGCCAGCGCGTGTTAAAAACTGGGCAAGCCTGCGCGGCTGCTGGAACTATGGTGGATGACCGTGTGACAATCCGAAAGGACAAAAAACCCGTAAAAGCACAGACATATAAATAGTAAAAAAATAAAAAATACAACCCCAAAGTGTGCCATCAGTTCTTGTTGTCATGGAAAC
>JASGAU010408639.1:14059-24707 GCA_030220045.1 Australoheros facetus
AATAAGGATTATAAGCTGGCTCAGGCAGCCTCTAGTCATGTGAGTGTGCAGTGGTCACGTGGTCAGAACCCGGATGTTTTCTTACAGTCAAAGTTCAGAGGCTACATCAGAAAGTTGCTGCCTTTGATTTTTTATTTTTTTTCCCCCCAGCAATGAACTCAGTCAGCATTTTATGGATGTCTCAGTTATCAGAGGTCATGCCTGAAGCAGTGCCTAAGGAGTATGATAGGACGTGTATTTTTCATTTCCCAGTTTATTATGCTGGCTGGTATGACCAAAAATTTGTAACACTAGCTGTTTTCCTGTATATCACAATATTATTAGTAGTAATTGTGTTATTTCTGCCTGAGGTTGCCTTTATATAGGTTATAGTGGGTCAGCATGCTGTGGTTATTGTTAAGAATTGATTAGGCTTCTCAAGTTTTTGTGTGCCCTGATGTTTTCCCTGTTTTAGAGAATTATTTGTTGAGTAGTGATTGTCTTATGTTAGGTTTTGCATCAAATTATTATAACTGAGTAAGAAAGTACAGATCTATATTTGAAAAATTCATGTCCTGCTTGAAATTTTTCAAGATTCCAAATTCTTTGTCATTTCTGCAGTTGCAAGGTACAACTGAAACAAAATGGTGTTTCGCCTGGAACAAAGGAGTGCAAATAAGTGTGAATAAAGTTAAAAACATTCTCACTAAAATATAAATATACTAAGATATAAAAACAGCAATAAGGCCAGCAGCCAGGAGCATTCACACTGAGTAGTGAGAGCCTAAGAGTTGAAGTATGTATGCTGTACTCTGCAATTAAGATTGTGCAAGGGAGTTCACAGTGTAGCTGACAGCTTACAGAAGTCACTTGAGAGTGATATATGTGTTGGTAGTTTCTGGGCTTTGCATTTTGAAGCCTCAGCCTCAGAGTTTTGTTTTTTTTTCTTTTCTTGAGTCATTAGTGACCATACTGGGACCAGCTTGTGGAGTGCTAAGTTATCAGCTCAAGCTAGCAAGCTTGGTTGGCAGGCTTCATCCTTAAACTGTATGAGTGAACCACACAGATGGACATGGCCACTGTGATGTCACTCGTTATTTAGTGAAACCCTGTTATAAAGATTTGAGCTGGCGCCAACTTGATATTCTTAAATTGGACGTGATGAGCCAGGGATGCATCTGACTGTGAAACTGAGGTCACTGCACCATCTGAAAAGCATAGCCTGCTATGTCCCTGCTGGCCATTAAAAAGAACGCAGGTTTAAGGCATAATGACTACTCTTTTTAGACCTTGAATCGGCCAATTCGTGTAAAGTTACAGACTTAAAAGTGCACAAACACAGTCAAGAGGTCCAATTACAGGTGTCTGCTTCCAAATCCAAAAGTTTATGAATAACAAAGTTAACTTTAGAGATCAGAAATGTTTTTTGTAAGCATGTTTATTTCATGGCTGAAATTGGGCATTTTAACATATAAATCTATGGGGATTGGTTCACCTTTGGAGCCAGCCCCAAGTGGCCATGAGGGGAACTGGAGGTTGCCGCTTGCTCTGCACCAACATTTGTCTTCTCAGCTGTGTTAAGTACTGTGCTGTGCATGTTTCAGATAGTGCAGAGAATATTGTAAACAGTATAAATCAAAAACAAAATGCTCCATTTTTAAAGACTCCTTGTCTGAATTATCCCAAGCCTCAGATAATATGTACGCTAATACCAGTATGTCTGTGGAAGGCCAGTTCCACCCAACTCTAGTTTCTAAAGACTTCTTTGGTGAGCTAAATATAGGCTATAATAGATATTGATCTATACAACAAATATAGACTTCAGCAACTAAATCTCTCATTTGATATATTTAACAGCACTGTACCAGCAGCCTTCAAAGTTTTAAGTCATTAATGCTTTGAAGTCATTTTGTTCACTACCCTGTAAACAAAAACCTGAACACTGCAATCATTGTTACGTTAGACTGGTAGATTAGTCTAACCTAGGCTGGCCACTAAGAGGATTTGTTTTGTTTTCGTGGTGAGAACATGTCTATTAAATTTCAAACATTGTAAAATGTTTCATGGAGCTTGTCTTTGCTGTTTAGAGTGGCAGAGTCCTTACGCTTCAATTTGAAAGCTACTGCACCCAGCAGCTTGGAATGACATTAGATGTTTAGCTCTTGCATTTCTCCTCAGAAAGTAGCATTCATAAAAATGTAATCTAGAAGCTCGGTACAAAATAAACTCAAATAATTAATGCCAAAGCAGGCTTTTCACTCCTAAGTCTACATTATCCAGTATCCAATTTTGACCAGCTTATGTGACGCAAAGCTGTTGAAATCTATCAGAAAAGCAACCAAAGCTCTTTAAAATCCAATTTTGTTTGAATATGTCAAATATTTGCGATGTGGAGCGCATGCAAGTTGCTGCATGAAGCTTGGATTATGTTGGCAGGTTTAGTTTGAGAATTGTCTCTTGTCTATTTGATACACATCACAGGAGAGTAATTGTATGATACATTAAAAATCCCCTTTTGGTCTTCAGAGCACCTCTCCTGTGACCGAAATGGACACCACACCGACCAGTGATGTTTCAACAAAGCCTCCCAGTGACATCATGAATGATCCTTTCTTTGAGCCAGTGAGCAGCCAAACAGAAAACAAGCCAGCGAGTGAATTCATCAGTGAACCCTCAGATGATTTTGTTGACCTGACAAATAATGTAAATATTGTGGCTGCAGCTGCAACAAAATCTAATGATTTTGTTGACATATTGGGAAGTGAAACTGGAGCTCAGAGAGGGGAAGTAGTAAAGGCAGATGTTACTGTTGGATCAGCAATAGATAAAAGTGAAGTGACCGCTGACATTGCAGATCCACTCAGTCAGCAGGAAGCCAAACAAACTTCCACTGCTCCAGTTATCGACCTCAGTGGTGACTCACAGCAACTGCCTGTCACTGGCAAAATTGCCGACCCTTTGGTCGACCTCTTCGGTGATGCTCCACCAGCTGCTGAAGCTAAAAAACCCAGCGGGGCGACAGTTGATCTGTTCGACGATGAGGGGAGTGACATTTTTGCAGAGCCGCTGCAGACTAAACCTGCCAAGCAGCCGCAGAAAAGCCTCTTCAGCGAACCTGGAAAGGAGCTGTTCGGTGAGCCGCTGGGTGCCCTCTCAAAGAAAACTAAAGAGCAGAAGGAGAAATCTGTCACAACCAAAGTTACTGCTGGAGGACCTGTGCAAGACAGTAAGCCTGCAGATATCTTCAGTGAGACCGTCCCCACAGCACCCAGTGTCAGCAGCACCAGCACCGTCAACTCCAAGACCAATGGAGTCCACTCTGAGGAGGAGAGTGATATATTTGCTGGTGGGTTCACCATATTTATTCTTTTGTTAACTTATCAGGCTCACATGCTGTTTTAATTTTACCACAAGTTCAAGCTTAGAGTTGGTCTTTATAGTGAAATTGTGCTCTAAGACAGCTTCAGTGATGTAGGGCATGTTCTTATATAACAGGTTTGGGAACTGTTTTTATTGTGCATTAACGCGAAACAGCAAGTCCGCGAAAAGCGAACTGCGAAGTAGCGAGGGATTACTGTACCACAGCTTGCTGAGCGGTTGACATTATTTACGCAGAAGTATAACAGATGAAAGTAAATGTTTGGTTGATTGTAAATAACTTTGTCTGTTACTACACCAGTGTTTAGCCAGAATTAAATTTGAATCTTAATATTTGGGCTGTACCTTCTCAAAATCGCCCATTTAAAGCACCAAGCAAGGGCAGGGAGAGTGACTCAGATTACTTAGAAAAAAGTTTTTATGAGCAGTGGCCCTCTTAACAAGTCAAGTTAAGCAATATTTAACTAGAAACAGTTATCAGCTGCACATCATTTGTATAGCATGATTCATGTTGTTGCCACATTCTGACTGAACACAACAAAGTCAGGATGAGGACTTCCCAACTCAGAAAGTGGGACTGTCTGAGGAACATGTGAATGTTAAACCCACATGTTTGTGTCAGGCACTTGAGATGGTTTGAGAGGAAAACACGAGTTTCAGTCTGGTGTAAATAAGTGATTTACTGGTAGTAAGAACATAATCTAAAGAAACTTCAATTAAAAAAACCCCAGATGGTCCTGTTGAGGCTTGACAGAAACAACTCCAATTTGTGCTGCTCCCAGATCACCGTACATAGAAAAGTAAGCCATTCAGAATCTCTGTAAATACACAAAGGTAGACTTAAAACTGAGGTAAAAGTGGGTATTATCAAGGTCCACTATGTTCAGTAAATAATGGATATCTTACTGCACATTTCCATTTACTCCTCTTTTTCCTGTTTCTTTTCCCCTCTAGCAGAAGCCACAGTGGAGCTCTCTCTCGACAGTCCGCGGAACGAGAGAAAAAAGGAGGCGACGGCCAAGCCGTCTGCTTCCGCCCCCACCTCCCTGCCAGCAGCTGCCAGCCTCGCCAAGCCACAGTCTGCTTCCCTGGAAGAGGTGAGCTCAGACTTGAAACCAGACAAAAAAAAAATTCCTAGTGTGCACAGCAGTTTATTACATCCTTTATTTATTGAGGTAAAACCTCCCTTTTTTTCCTCTTTTTTTTGAGAGTGACTTGGCCAAATGGCCAGCGGATTTTAGCAGTAATAATCACACAAATACAACTGACACATACAAAAAAACAAGTGAAAACATATCATGAACAAATCAGATGCAGTTACAAATGAATTTCATTGCAACTTTAAGAGCAGTCTCACTGACGAAGAATACTATTTAAATTGCATAAAAATTGTTATGAGAGTGAAAGCCATACTGATTATATTTTTAATTACGTGTAGGGGCACATGAGACAACCAATCACAACTGAGATTTTTATATAAAAAATACAAGCAAGTGGTGCTGGGCACACCTAACTGAGATAACACACAGGTCCTGTTGTCCATACCCATAATTTTCCTTTGACCTTTACCTTGAGGTCAAGGTCACTGAGATTCAAACTCGTCCTAGATTTTTAGCAGCTGCATCTATGGTGTGAATCCTTACATCGTTCTTGGGTTATCACGTTCACAAGATTTTCAGAAAAACCTGACCTATGACCTTGACCCAGTTAAAATGTAATCAGGTGATCACTGGCCATCTTTTGTATAAATTTTGTATGAATCGGGCTGTAGTTTTGCTGTAATATTGTTAACAGACAAACATACTGAAAACAATACCCCGTTCCCTCCTCCAGGGGCAGGGTAACAATTGGAAAGTCAGAGGGAATACAAAGATGGACACTTAGCAGCAGCATACAGGAAAAAGTGGTGTATTCGACTTCTGCAGCCAGTAATAATGTATGAAGCACAGTGGTAGACAGTATCCAGCCTCCATGCTCTAAAAGCACTGCAGAAATCAAGCATTTCTTCTTCTAGAGCAGGAATCCTCAAATCCAGGCCTCAAGGTCTGGTGTCCTGCAGGTTTTAGATGTGTCCCTGATCCAACACACCTGAATCAAATGGCTGAATTACCTCCTCAGTATGCAGTCAAGTTCTCCAGAATCCTGCTAATGACTTCTATGTTTGACTTAGGTGTGTAGAAGCAGAGACACATCTAAAAGGTGCAGGACACAAAAAAACAAAAAAACAACAACAAAAGGAAATATAATATAATATATGCAGATTCTGATCTGTAATGATGTCTAATCCTTATGTCATTAACTGTTTCAGTTTCAAACCCTTGTGCACTTTTGGCCTTAGGAAGTTTAAATGTGGAGTCTGTGTCTTTTGGATTTGCCCAGACATCAGAAGGAGAAATGTGGGGGAACAAGGCACTTTCCAGCAACAGCCCACCAGAACAAAGATTTCCTTTTCCTTTAGGGCTCCAAACTCTGCTGCAAGAAAATGACTGTTCAACCATAGTTTTTGGCATCATTTTTTTAGTTTCTGTTCAATGTTTGTTTCAGTTGGAAGAAGAGGAAGAGGAAGAGGAGGAACAGGAAGACAAATTTGACATCTTTGTCTCTGTCAAAGACCCAGAAAAAATAGGTGAGGCTTATTATGATTTTTTTTATTACCAAATGTATTTTAAAGATTAACAGACTGAGGAATCTTTGCATGTATTTCTACAGTATGTGACAGTTTTTTTTCTAATGATATATGTGTGTGTTTTTTTTTTTCCAGGGGATGGTATGAATGCCTATATGGCTTACAAAGTATCCACACAGGTAAAAAAAAAGTGTCACTGTACATCATTTTACTTGAACTAAAGCTTTCCATCTATAATTGTGAGCATGCTGGTACAGTTATTGATCAGATGTGCAGTTAAAGTTTGCCAAGAGATGAAATGTTGGTCAGTGTGTTGTTGGAGACACACCCATGCTTTGTCCTTCGAGGGAAAACTGAGGTTACGACACAAGTCGAGAGGAGTAACGCACCAAACACAAGCCTCTCGGGTACATCAATTCCTTTTGCTTCTGTTTCAGACCACACTGCCCATGTTTCGCAACAAGACATTTACAGTGAGGCGACGCTTCAGCGACTTCCTCGGCCTTTTTGAGAAGCTCTCCGAAAAACATGGACCAAATGGATTCATTGTGCCTCCGCCGCCAGAGAAGAGCCTCCTGGGTAGGCTCACTGGCTTTTTTGTCCTCACGTTTTCTTTTGAGTTAGAATTTAAAATCTTAAAACTTGATCATAAGTAATGATCAACGTTACCTTGTACAGGTATGACGAAGGTGAAAGTGGGAAAGGAAGATTCCTCGTCTGCAGACTTTGTTGAGAGAAGAAGAGGTGCTCTGGAAAGGTAAGAGAGAGAAGACATGACATAAACCTGCACTGTAATTTATAAAAATCATGATGTGCTTTTGTGTATTTTAATATTTGGTGAAAAACTTCGACAGGAGCAATACTGCATAGGAGTTTTTGTTTTTGTTTTTTTTGTTTTTAATCTCCAATTGACATTTCCTAAAATGAAGGTGTGCCAAGTCTGTGGTGTAACCTGCCTTTTTGCTGGATGTCTATCACCCTTAGCTATAATGTTAATGATATAAATAATGCAGTGTCCTAACCTTGCATAAGAATATAATTTACTTGACATCATCATTGCCACATCCTAATTTACCTCCCCAATTGATTCTCAAGAACTGTTATGATGTTGCAGTGCCCATACTAATCAGGAAAATAAGGCTAATTGTTCCACTGTTTTCTCATTGAACAGGTATCTGCAGAGGGTGGTAAATCACCCATCGCTTCTCCAAGATCCTGACGTCAGAGAGTTCCTGGAGAGAGAGGAAGTAAGAAAAACTTATTTAGTTTTATGCTTGAGTTACTGCACTTTACAGGTGTAATGTAGTTTTCTTTATAGGGGGTAAATAGTGCATTTCCAGTTATAAATATTACAGCTTTCACCAGACTAGTGTCCTTTACCTAAGCATTAGTACTTGGGTATCACTGTACAGAAGATGGAATCGCAGTACAATATTGAAAATGTTCCCATCACAGTTTGCAGCCTCAGTTTTCGAATTTCTTTCATACCATAAAACCATCTGTTGCATGCTTTCAAGTAGAACCAGTCCATTTACCATTTAAAGTGAATGTTTAAATATTCATCTGCTGCTCACTTTTAACTCATTCTCAGGTTTTACTGTGTATTTATTATTAAGACATGATTATGTGTCTACAGTTGCCTCGAGCAGTGAACACCCAGGCTCTGAGCGGCGCCGGCTTCTTAAAGATGATTAATAAAGCAACAGATGCTGTCAGCAAAATGACCATCAAGATGAACGAGTCCGATGTGGTGAGTTCAGCTGTGAACACACGCTTCCGTTCTCCGTGGCATTTTCTCTTCCCAGGGAGCTTCTGGTGAGCCAGATGATCTCCGTTTTATGCTAAAGCAGAACGTTTCAGCGACACGTTCAAGCCTAAACAGAGCATTAGTTTCATGTTTCAATTTTAACAGTTATTTTGAGTAACGACGCTCATCTGAGCTAGTGTTGGCGTCGTACTAACGGTGTGTTGTGCTGCAGTGGTTTGAGGAGAAGCTGCAGGAGGTGGAATCTGCAGACCAGCAGTTCAGGAAGCTCCACGCTCTGGTTGAATCACTGGTGGTCCACAGGAAAGGTTGGTTAGTTTTCTTTTTTTAGTCTGTGAAGTGACACATCAGTTATCATTTGGAATCATTTGTGCAGTTTTTATAATTGTTACAATTACACACACACACACACGTATATTTTGATACTTGATTGGTGCCCCGAAGTGGCAAGACAAAGTGAAGTGTGTTCTTGAACATTGTGAATTTCATGTTTTTCTTCTCCTTCAATAAAACCTTTATGAAGTTTTTAAGAATGAACACCTACAAATAAAATGATAAAGAAAGCACCTTTCTGGGCTGTAATGGCAGCTTTTATTCTCTAAATGCATGCTCATAAAGTACTTTGTTAAAGATCTTTTTTTTTGTGTGTGTGACGAAAACTTCTCTTTGTATTAAAATCTGTCTCACTTCTCCTCTCTAGAGCTGTCACTGAACACAGCAAGCTTTGCCAAAAGTGCGGCCATGCTGGGCAGCGCAGAGGACAACACCGCTCTGTCCCGAGCCCTGTCCCAGCTGGCCGAGGTGGAGGACAAAATGGAGCAGTTACACCAGGAACAAGCTACGAACGACACCTTCACCTTTGCAGAACTGATCGCAGATTACATCCGCCTACTGGGAGCCGTGAGGGTACGGAGGAAATTTGTTAAGCTCGTTAGTGGACATCTCAGCTTTTCCATAACAAGGGAAATGTCCAGTATTATTTGATTAAAATTGAATTTGTTGTGAAAAGAAGTAGTCAGTTTAAAAAGCGCGCAGTGATATAAAGGTGAAATGATGCGGATTTTGCGACCTGCAGGGGTCGTTTGATCACCGGATGAAGGCGTGGCAGCGCTGGCAGGATGCTCAGTCCATGCTGCAGAAGAAGAGGGAGACTGAGGCCAAACTCCTGTGGGCCAACAAGCCTGACAAGCTGCAGCTGGCCAAAGAGGAGATCACTGAGGTACGACACGGGCCAAAAACAACAAAGTGAAAATAGCTCAGATGTGGCTGAAACACCTGCTCAGAGTTTGATGAGGGCTCTTCAAGACTGGAACAATGTTTTAGTAACTTTGATTTTTCTGTCCCTTTACTCAGTTTTAGCTTGATGTTAATCACCCCTGAGTTTCTGCTACAGGGGATTGTATTTGTTTTGAGACTCCTCTTTGATCTGTTCTTTTATCTTTGAAAACAGTGGGAGGCCAAAGTCACGCAGTTTGAGAGAGACTTTGAAAGAGTTTCTGCAACTGTTCGCAAGGAAGTCATTCGCTTTGAGGTACCAGTGTTCGTCCTTGTTGGCGTCCACATCAGTCACCGCTCAGACCACTGAATAGGTTGAAAGTTATAAATCCTTTTTAAAAAAATCTCTCAACAGAAAGAAAAGACAAAGAATTTCAAAAGGCAGATAATCAAGTATTTGGAGTCTCTGCTTCAGTCTCAGCAACAGGTGAGTGTGTCTGCCGTCGCAACGAGTCACTATTTCTATATTATTAAACTTTAATATTAAAGATAATCTACAGAAGGTCAACAAATTATACATGAGGTAGTAAGCAAGGCAAGACAACAGGAGAAGTCCAGATCAGGCCTGTGAGTTTTTATATAAAGGTTTAGCTAAATACTGCATTTAAAGAAAATTCAAGTTTCTGTATGGACCAAAACCCCCAAAATTCAAAATCAATAAATCAGTGAATAGGACAAAAATTATTTCAACAAGAATTGCATAATTTATATATCTTTTTTGAATTTGCTTCTGTATTTCTACTTCTGTACTCGCCTAATCTAGCTTAAAATGTTAGCAGAAATAAGTTTATGAATTTTAAAAAAAATCAAAAATTGTAATAGAAACTTTTATTTTTTTAAAATGTAAATAAAATACATTTACTGCACAGGTAAATGAATATAGAAGGTAATTAAACGTAGATATCACTTTAGCACATTTATGAAATATGACCTACATTTTAATATTTTTGATAGACATAAATACAATATTATGTAAACAATTTATTTATGTACTACTTTTAGATTTTATGAGCCCAAAGTAGCAGCTTCAAACTGCTTCTTTGGTCCACAAAACAATGCAGCAAATACTTGACAAGTACATTTAACAGATACTTTAGATTTAATAGATACTTTAAGTTTTTTTTTACTTGATGTTTTATTTTATCAAATTCTCAATTTTATCTCTAAAGACAAAAAAAGAAAGAAACCTGCACAGACATTTAAATATGAACCAACTCTTTTCTGTTATGTTAAGAACCTTATATGGCTTCTCCCCCCCCCCTCTTTCTCTGCAGCTGATAAAGTACTGGGAGGCTTTCTTACCAGAAGCTAAAGCAATCGCCTAATCCTCAAGCACCAGCCCTCTGGACTACAAACAGGCTGCCTTTTTCTCATACACTTTACCTCTTTTGCCTTTAAACCAAGGAAAATGTGTGCATTGTAAAGGGAGATACAATCAGTCTGTTTTTTTTTTAATCACCTTTAACACATAGCTCTGTATTCTATTGTATTAATAATTGTATATTTTCATTTAACCTTCCACAAATATTTTCGTATTAGATGAGAATAGATTGCATATACAAAGATACGGGCAAATGAAAAGAGGAAAAAAAAAAAAAAAGCATAGATGACTGATTCTGTTCATT
>JASGAU010408639.1:24729-43905 GCA_030220045.1 Australoheros facetus
CGTTTGTTCTCAGGATTTTCTCCCTCATTGATCAGGAGCTCTTTCACATCAGCTGTTGTTAACGGTTTACAGCCTGGCTGCTCTCTCATCAGAGATTTCTGGGGACCCAGATGAAGAAGGTGGCTAACTTCTCACTGTGCGTCTTCTTATTAATTATTCAAAGGGATTGAATAACCGTTAAAAATTAGATTTATGAGCACTTCCACCGGGTGGATAAACTACTTAAGTACCATCCATGTTTTCCTTTCTTTTTTCCATTTCTCTCTTTCTAATTTGGAGTATTATGATGCTGAGGGGGAGTGCGTGGGTGTGCAGGGTGATGAGTGGCATTAGATTAGCAGCTGTGATAAAGGGCTTTGTTGCATGCCGAGGTTGTGGGGATAACAACTTTGAATTTCTTTTAGTAATTGTGCAAACTTTATGCCGGTGCCTTTTTAAGTGAGAATGATGTTTTGTCTTAACTTCCTCTACAGTCTACAACTTCCTCCTAAACTGGAAACCAGTTGAGAGGGACTTTGTAGACAGAAGTTGTGGGCTCACCATCATTTCGTCATCCCACCACTTATGTTTAAGAACTATGGTAGTGCCCCATTTACTGCCGGTTAAGTTCCTCCTCCCCCAGTTCTTTTCTAAAATGGTTTTTACTGTTTTCAGTCAGCCTTGCATGAACCTGCAGAGACTTGAATTGGTAAATCCAGTCTATAAACATGTCTGAGTCTGTCACAGTTGAGTCACGTTGGACCAAGTGTCAGTTAACAATTTAACGCAAGCAGTAATGACTCAGTTTGAAGGACGTAAATGCTGATTGTGTGGATTAGCCAACTCAAGTAAGTCTCAGCAAGCAGTTTTGTGCTGTGTCAAATGACAGCTGAATGCTTTCTGGATGGCAGGATTGGTGTAAAAAGAGCAGAGCTGCAGCTCACAGCAGTCTTATTCTGCAGATATAGTCCTGTTTTTGTCTGACAGCCCAAACAACCCAAAGTTATTCATTTCTTGTAGCACTGGAGGGATATTTGTTTGCACATGCATGTCCTCAAACACAGTGCAGCATCCTCTCAATCCCATAATGTGCACTGCTGGCTGCTGTCATTGTTATGAAAACACAAAACAAATCCACTGATTGGACACGTGTGAGAGCAGTAATCTGCCAACAAGTGCAGCATTGTGGCCACAAATTGAAAGGCGACTACTGCCAAGTCCAACATCACTACTCTTCACTCATTCACTACTCCAAGCGAACACCCAGCCATTTGCAGTAAATATTTTCACTAAGAATTTTGCATATTGTATACTTTCAACATCTGTTCTACTGCAGATTTTTCTCAGGCACTTTGTAGTGCCTCTAAATTTGGACACAAATAAAATGGTGTACAGTTAGTGAAGTGTAAGGAGACAGTTTGGACCACAGACTGCATAGAAAAGATGGATGTAACCTTGTGATCTTAAAAAAGCGACAGAGTTATGAAAGCGCTTTAATCCTGCATTCTTTCTGCTGGTCAGCAGGGGGCGTCTCCTTTGGTTACAAAAGTAGTCAGATTGTATGGAAGTCTATAGGATGCACCTACTTCTTATTTTATGATGTGCAAATGCTTTCACAGTTGTTTGTCTTGAGTGTCATTATTTTTCATTTTATAAAAATGATGGTAAGGCGAAATAACTAGAGAGAGTAAAATAGACTATAAAGCAAGATATGCTTTAAGGTGGTTCTACCTTGTATGGCTGTACTCAGGCTGCACAGTGGCCACATCCATGTTTTCTATGTTTATTCAGTCTATGCAGACGTTGGCTTTGTCAGTGTTTTTATGACAAAGCAAATGTGCTCATCACTTTTGATAGAAATCTAAGATGAAGTTTGCGTTGAAGTGGTGAGTGTAAGCAGCTTTTTGTTTATATAAAATATCCAGAGTTCCTGTAATTTCCATGGACATAAAACCAGAGACAAGACCCAGAGGTGGAGCCAACAAATGTTTGACATTTTCCCTTGATGATAGATTTAAATACACAAATACAAATACACTGTTTGTGATTTATAGGAAGGAGGCAACAAGATGTGCTTTAAAAGCTGATGTGAACTCTTCAGGACTGGATTGATTGGCAAACAATGGCAAATTAATGCCTTCAGTAAAACATGCTGGTGTTATAGTGAATTCCTCCCTAAAGTCTCAGCCTGTAGTTTTAACAAACCTGTCACAGGTTTTTGTGGCAGGACTGCCATCCTTTTGATTACAGCTTTAATGTCCACATTTGCACACGTGTAAAAACTGAAGGCGTCCAGCGACTACGCTTCACTATCGATTGTTGTCAGGCTTTCTTTAACTTGCAGACATTTCTTTGCACTTCTTTCATGCCAGTTAGATAAATGCCTGTTTTTACTATTTTTACATCATCTAATAAAACTGGTTGTCAATGTGTGGTTAGTGGTATCAATGTGCAGAGCAATGTCAGCGATATGCACTGTGTCATAGAAACTTAATTCAAATCAATAAAAGTTGCACTGTTTACACTTGGAAATTTCATAAAGAATACTACTCTGGGTTTTTTGTTTTTTTTTTAATCTCTACCAACATCACTTCCCCAGCACGTTAAACAGTGACAACAGGCTTCTCTTTAGAATCAGGTATAATTACTTTCTCTTCTTGTAGGAGGCGCCAGTGGGAAATGGTCAATTAAACTGCTTGTCCACGCATCGATTCAGAGCTAGAAACAAACGTTGGCTCTTTGTGCTTTTTCTCCAGCTTAAAAAATATTGGTTAAATTGGTTTAACTTGTACAAAGACCAACTTTTTATAGAAGTGGTGTATGGAGGACTGAAGCTTTCAAAATAATTACACAAAAATATGCCATTAAATGCATCATCAAAAAAGGGCATTAATTGATAAAAAGTCCATAAATTATTTGCTTCTATATATTTTTCTAAACTATCTTCCCATTAATTTTTCAAATTTCTTTATATATTCCTTATGCATTTTTCTGTTTCTTTAATATATTTATAACTCTAAATTGTCCTGTTATTTTCAACTAGATTTTCCTGTCAGTTTGATGTGAGGCTGCCTAATGAAAAGTTGACCCCCTGACACACTTATCAAAAATAATCCACATAGATGAACAGCACTACAGGCCAGTGTTAAAACGTGTATGCTTAATTTTACAGTGAACAGCCCCTTTATGGAAGACTTAGCAGCAGGACCGGGATCTCCTTTGTGTGAGGAGGAATCGGACAAGCACTGCCAGAGCCCTCCAAAATGACCTCCACGAGGCTACTCGTGCACGCTTCTGACCTGTCAGAATCAGACTCCGTCCTTTAGTGGGACCTGAACTCTCAGCCCAGCAACACATAGCTTAACTAGCACTTGCCAGACAACACCAAAAATGTAAAGGCTGCTGACCTCTGCTCTATGGAGATTCGACACGCTATAAATTAAGCTTCAGGCTCTGGCCAGGAGTCGTTTCCCTTAGCTTAGCAACAAGAGTGGACACAGGTCAAACAGCTTACCTGTTAATGTTGAAAAGGTGTTTTAATTAACCTTTAATGTGATGCAGAGCACTGTCAGTTGTAATACAAGCCATCTTTATGAAGGGAACTTGGTGAGACCAGTAACAGCAAAAAAGAAGAATTTCACATTTTTCCACAATTAAAAGTGACTGTATTAGGAGGAAAGTGTACTTTCTGCAACAGGTTTGATTAGTGAAATATTAACAGCACTTTAATTTTTACATAAGATTGTTTGGCCCCGATGTAAAATATGGGGAGGTGACATCAATTATGCAAATTTCTGAAATTGATATTTAGACGTGGGGGGGGGGNACTGCACCCTAAAAACAAAGTATTCATGCCATCGTACCTAGCACCATCTTAGCCTTTCTAGGCCAAATTCTTTTCTTTTTTCCCCCCTCAGTTGAATGAAGCAGGATGAATTCTTGACTCAACTCCAAGATGAAAGAAAAGTCCTTCCAGTATGATAAAACACCAAAAACTATGTTCAGCTGTTGTCTAGGATCCTTACTGAGTGAACGTCACCATTTCTTGAGTCTCGATCTTGTGAGGAGAAACGGTCCCTTTTTAAATACTGAGACAGCCATGTGTAGTGATTCAGAAGCCGCAGGTCTTAGAACTGACATTCCACTAAAGTTTCAAAGTCTGGAGACACTAATCCAGCTCCTAAGACAAAACATCAGCATTGACGTTGCTTTCCTCCACGATGAAGATGTTAAATGGCAGATGGGCTGCTGTCCTTGCGCTTTAAGCAGGGCTGCAGGCCGTTTCAGAGCAAAGTCCGAGCAACATATCTGAGAAGCCCTCCGTGCTGGAACAAGATAACGTCCATGTCAGTGTCAAACAGTGCGGTGACACAGAAGGACTTTCCTTGGCTGGTCTGCAAGAGAAAATGAGAACAACTGCATCACTTCACCACTCAGCAAAGACAAGTGAACGGGATTATTTTACTGTTCAGGACTTAAAGCAGTGGTGGGAAACACATGAAGTGAAACTAAGAATATGCAGAGGAAAATTCTAATTTATCGATGCTGTCTTGCTGTTCTTTAATTACTGCTAGTTACTGTGTGAGTGAATTTCTTTTTTGTTTGGGACCAGCTGATGCAAAGTGCAACTGCTGTGCAACACTCAAAAATGTTTGCCAGACGCAAAGAAGAGGGGACGTGGACACGAGAGGCAAGTTTTCCTCAGTGATCCTTGGGCCATTGAAAAAAGGAGGGCAACAGAGATTCTCCTCCAGAATCTCCTGTAATGCCCCAGTAATGTTTGAAGCTAGAGCTTGTTCTCTTTCGGTGGAAAACTATGCAGTATGGTATCCCTAAAATCCCTAAATAGAAAGTTAGCGGACACAGAAGTGCCAATATTAACCCCGTGTTTCAAAGGTATATCATTTAGTTTACAGCTTAAAAACAACTTTAGCTTTGCAAAAGCTGTGTGTGAAGATGAATGCAGCAAACGTGTACCTTGACAGTGAGCTGCTGCATCGGACTCAGGCTCTCCGGCAGGGTGATGCTGAACCTTTCCTTCCCACTGAGCTCCAGTGAGTCAGCATTCTGGCCTGACAGGAACTGGAGCGGCATGATGCCCATTCCCACCAGCTGGTTCTTGTGCAGCTTTTCAAAGCTTTCAGCAATGACCGCATGGACCCCCTGCAGCCAGAAAAAGTGAGGAAGTTTGTTTTAAAAAAATGGGTCAATTGTGGAATTTAAGTACTATAGTGTAAACTGTGCCACTTTAATGTAAGTGAAAACTGCAGCTTCTTTACCAGCAAGTACGGTCCTTTGGCGACCCAGTCCCTGGAGTTTCCAGAGCCGTAGTCTTTGCCTGCCAGGATGATGAGGGGAATGGAGTCTCTCTGATAGCGATCAGCTGCCTCAAAGACATCCAGCTGAGCAGAGACACAGGAAGAGGGCAGTTATGTGCAGCTGCTCTGCTATGGCAGAAACAACACCTGTAGCAACCACCGATGCTAGACACAAAGACACTGCTACTCAAAGGTCACAGGCCTGACCGGCGTAACTGCGCAGCACGCGTGTGTGCATCGCATTGGAACAAAAACAAGAAAACCAGTAAGGATGTGTTAGACTTACTGTCTGGCCTGACGGAATGTGCAACGTCTTCGGGCCTGGTTTGCCGATGAATCGATTCTGGAGCTTGATGCTGGCAAACGTGCCTCTGGTCATCACGGCGTCGTTCCCTCTGCGAGCACCATATGAATTAAATTCCCGCGGTGTCAGTCTGAAGAATAAATTCAAAGTTACATTTTAGCAGACTCTCTGGTGGCAAACGCTTTCTGGTGGGGAGCAGCTGCATCTTTTGTGCAAGCTTTCAGTATATATATTTTCTTAGGATGTGTGGAACCACTGCAGAATATCCAAAGGTTATGCATAATATGACTGCATTTGCAGAGAGGTTCATTTATCTCACTTCAACCTTTTTTTTTTTCCCCTCACTGGATGTTTTTGTCTGTGAAACTCTGCTGTGTGTGTGTGTGTGTGTATCCACAGTGAAGACTGGAGGAGACAAGAATTTTACATATCGAATGTTTTAGCTCTTCAGCTGATCACTTATGTACTCATTACAGTAAAGCTAAATCAAGTATTTGCCCCCTTCCCGAAAAAACAGATCAAACAAATTGTAACATAAGACAAAGATAATCTGAGTAAATACATAATGCAGTTTTTTTTAAATGCTTTGATTTATTAAGGGGAAAAAAAGCTATCCAAACCTAGCTGGCCTTGTGTGAAAATGTAATCCCCTCTTTGTTAAATCGTGAATTAACTGGGATTAACCACATTTTGGGAACGCTGCAATTTCACTAGCCACACCCAGGCTCAATTACTGCAAGGCCTGTTAAATCAAGAAATCCCTAAAGTAGAGCCTGTCTGACAAAGTGAAGCGGGCTAAAAGATCTCAAAAAGCAACACATCATGCCACGATCTAAAGGAACTCGAGAAACAGTGACATCTATCAGTCTGGAAAGAGTCCCAAAGCCATTTCTAAGGCTTTGGGACTCCAGTGAACCACAGTGAGAGCCGTTATCCACAAATGGAGAAAACTTGGAACAGTGGTAAACCTTCCTAGGAGTGGCCGGCCTATCAAAATTACTCCAAGAGTGCATCAACGACTCATCCATGAGGTCACAGAGGAACCCAGAACAACATCTAAAAGGACTGCAGGCCTCACTCGCTTCAGGTATAGTTAGTATTCATGATTCAACAATAAGAAAAAGACTCGGCAAACATGGCATCCATGGGAGAGTTCTAAGGAGAAAACCACTGCTGACCAAAAAGTACACAAAGGATTGTCTCACAAAAGCTGAATTTTTTGGAAGGTTTGAGTCCCGTTACATCTGAAGTAAAACTAACAGTATTTCATAAAAAGATCATACCAACAGTCAGACATGGTGGTGGTAGTGTGATGGTCTGGGTTAGTTTGTGCCCTGAAGCTCAAGCGCACTTGGGTTATCCAACAGAACCAAAATACACCAGCAAGTCTGAATGGCTAAAACAGACAAAAAAAAAACAAACAAACAATAACAAATTGAATGTTTTGAAATGGTCTAATCAAAGTCTGGACTTAAATCCCACTGAGATGTTTTGGCACGACCTTAAACAGGCTGTTAATGTTGGAAAGCCCTCCAATGTGGCTGAATTAAAACAATTTTACAGAGTGGGCCAAGATTTCTTCACAGCGACGTGAAAATCTCATTGCCAGTTATCGCAAATGCTTGACTGCAGTTCTTGCTGCCAAGGGCGGCTGCCCCTAAACCTAATAACCAGATATTAGATTTAGGGGGCAGTTATTTTTGGACACAGGCCCAGCTAGGTTTGGATAGCTTTTTTTCCCTTAATACATTAAAGCATAATTTAAAAACTGCATTTTGTATTTACTCGGGTCTCTGTCTAATGCTAAAATCTGCTTGATTGGTCTGAAACATTTAAGTATGAAAAACATCCAAAATAAATAAATAAATCAGGGAGAGGGGAAACGTGTCTTCATGCTAGAAGTGAGAAAAACTCCAGGCGTGTGAATTTTTCCTCTGTATTTTTTTAAATCGTGCATTATGGAGGGTGGATAGTGCTCCTCAAATAGGTGCATGTTAACCTCCTCTGCTGCCCTGTGGTGGCGATGATGCCATCAGTCATGGATGATCCCACAGAGGGATGACAGGATGATCAAACTATGGGGCAGATAGCCCTACAATATATGCCTTTAATCATCCACAAGGGTTGAAGGTTGCAACTGACCGTTTGCTCATTAGGTACTTGGCAGCAGCGCTGACTCTTGCAATGCTGCCTGCTGGTGAGATGTGGTCCGTGGTCACTTTGTCCCCAAGGAAGAGTAAGGCATGTGCGTTTTCTATTGCCTGAGGAGGAGGCACCTCTTTACTCTGAAAAGCAAGCATTTAGACATTAATCACTGCAGAAGTAAAAACATCAGGAGTCCAGAGAAACCAGGAGACCCTCTAAGGTCCACACACAACCAAAGGATGTGTAGCAGAGACAGAGACAAGAGATTAAGGGAGGCTGAGGAACTAGGCCTGTGACGTCCCCAAAAGCAGCCCTGACCAAAACTAGCATCCGCCATATTTGTTTGTCTGTTCAGAGCTGTCAAACGCCGGTGTTTATAATTAGCCAGGGCCACGTCAAAACGTGAGTTGCTCAGTCTCCATTAACCTTTTGTTTCTGGCACAGAGGTTAGACGACTTACCAATTTGCTAAAGAAAGATGGTGATCGGATATACGTGGACTTGTGATCCCAGGGGAAAAGTACAGAGTCTGGACATTCAATGTTGTTCCAAAATGTGTTCCCTTTCTAAAAGAGTGTTAAGACAAAAAAAGATAAATTTTAAAAAAATTACTTAAGGCTGCTTGACATGAAAAGAAGAAAAGCAAATAAATCAGCCATGTTTTTCAGTGGTCTGAACTCCAGACAATTACAGGATCAATGAGCTTCCACATTTTCCTTTCTCAGATCTAAAACACAACAGGAAATAGTCTGCTTCAGATGTGTTTGCACTGCTGGAAGTACTCAGTGTGGTTTAGGCGAGAGGATAAAGCACGCAGGATGCAGCACACATGCTTGAAAATAGCTTGTTTAAACGGTCGAGCTGACCTAATAGCTTGCATTAGCAACACACACTCATCACAACCTGAAGTAGTATACTTTTAGGCTTCAAGTGTATTGGTTCCAAATGTATAGAAGGAGGACTGTGCCTGCTGCTGCTCATGCTGTACTTTTTGTGTAGGCACTGCATTAGAAGTTGAAGAAAAGTACTAAAATTCATCTCCTAACCTCCATCCTTCCCCTTAGATCCTTAAAGATGGAGGAGATGACCATGTCCTCTTCAATCTGTTGGACCTCCTCTCTGGACGGCCAGATATCTCGTAGATACACCTCGTTCCCCTCTGATGTCAAACCTGCTCAAACAAAAAAGAAACAAATTTTTGGAATTTAAAAAAAGGCCATCAAATGATGAAACGTTTTCTGAGCCTGAACGGTGCTTTGTCTGAGCAGTAAAAATAGAGTACCGACATCTTCCATGAAAATTAAGCAACAAATTATAAAAGTTGCTTGAAGTCTCAATGAGAAAGTCTTTGTTATGCTTATTGTTTAATATTTCTAGCAACAGAGCATTTCTCTGGCTTATACCTGCCTGCACAAGACACTGAATCACAACATGCTCCATCGATGGATTGCCATCAGGATTTTAACAATATGGCTTTGAGGGCAGACTTTAAGACAGCACATTCCTTACCTAAAGGCTCCTTCTCAAAGTCAAGTCCCACAGTGCCTGCAATAGCATAAGCCACCACCAGGGGAGGGGAAGCCAAGTAATTGGCACGCACACAGTCGCACAGGCGACCTTCAAAGTGCCTGTTGCCGGACAGCACACCACAGGCCACCAGATCCCCCTAGAACAAAAGAGATCATGAAGATCTGACTGTTCTGAAAGCAGCAGAAGCAGCTCATTAAAGCCTGATGAGAATCTTACCTGTTTGATTGCATCCACAACAGCATCTGGTAACGGCGCCGTGTTCCCCACACATGTGGCACAACCATAACCAATCACCTCAAACCTGTCATGGAAAAGACAGCGCAGTGTTGTGTAAAGGATATAAATCATTCACGCTTATCATCACCTTAGCACACAAGCCCTGCATCTAACAGGTGATAATTAACACAAGTTCAATAAAGTTTTACGGTTTCAGACCACAGTGCTGTCATGGTACCGAGGCAAAGCTCCACACTCATTACTACTAAAAGCATGGAGTTATCTGGTCATAAAAGTGAATGCAATGAACATAAAGTCATAAATACTTTTATGAAGGCCTGACAGTAAAGTTCATGTATTGTTTGGCTCTCTAAACAGTAATTTGGGATATGTTGAAACTTGTGTCGTTACACTGACATTTCATTAAAAAGTTTATTTACACACTTCTTATGTCTTCATTTCAATCTTGAAAATTCTGGTAGTTTCTAGGGATACGGGTAACAAATCAATTAGATTAAACGTTGCTATACCCTGCAGCAGTTGGCAACAGACACGATGGTTCATCTAATATTTCATGCCCGTTAATTCCTGGGTCTAAGATCTTATGCAGCCAGGCCTACAGCCCCTCTCTCTCACTCTCTCTCTGTGACAGAAAGTTGTAAACCAATGTGGACAACAACAGATGACAGTCTTTGACCTTGAAAATCAAGTCATATGTAGGTTTAGCAAGCTGCCAAATAACCACTCAACTACAGCAATTCATAACCACATCCTGCACAGGCGAGAGGACATTAACCCAAAAGGAAAGAAGGTTGCAGGTACTAGTGCGGCTAACCTTAGCCACACTCAGAAAACTCATCTGACACTGTGTGTTTGTAGTATTATGCACAATACACACGTGCCACAATACACATGCACCACACATTTCTACAACTATCATTTGAGTACTGATAAATGCAACAATTGGTTTCAAATGTTTTTTGTTTTTTAGTCTCTGGAGCCTGAAAAAAGGGCAACTGGACTTGTTTCTTGAAGACGTTTCACCTCTCATCCGAAAGGCTTCTTCAGTTCTCAAACCAAATGGTGGAGAGACCCAGGTACTTAAACCCCTGTGGGCGTAGCCCCCTAGAGGTAGTTATGACCTATTGTTCATGTGCATAATCACATGTGCCAAGGTTTGAAAGGAGGCGTAGGTCATTACAATCAGTGGTTTCAGATGAAACCAATTTAGGACCTTACTCCATTGTTTCATGTGACCTATTGAGGTCACTGGAACAAAGGTGTGAATGGGGGTTGAGACCTCTGGGAAGAGAGCTCACTAAATTGTCTGCAAACACTTGCCAACTGCTTGGCAAATGGTAGTGAAACTGTGACAACTGCAGTGCAAATTGGAAACAGAGACTGCCTTCAAAGGAACAGTTGTGCCTTACCGCTGCAACCAACATGTTTCAAAAGGTTCAGCAAACAGTCTCCACTTCTGGTTTGTGTCACACTTTTTTTAGTTTCACTACTACTTTGCGAGTAGTGGGCTGTGTTTGTAGACATGTTGACGTCTTCCATGGAAAGTACAGGTGACCGTGGCAACCTGCTAACAACCAAAGTAATCACAAGGATTTTTTTTTGGTGCATGAGAATGTATCTTAAAACCATCTTACAAACTACATGGGCAATAGTGAACTGATCAGTTGCAAGTCAACCCTTTCCAGACATGCAAATGCCAGTTTATCCCAGGTCATTGCCTTGATGCTAAAAGAGAAAATTGTGTCCGTTTGTGTTGTTGCTGTGTACGCTTACCCCAGCTGATTGAAGTAAGGCAAGACTCCACTGGCATTGAGGTAGTGTGTGACCATGCCGCTTCCAGGAGCCAGGCTGGTCCGAATATAAGGCTTGACCACAAGACCGGCCTCTACAGCCTTTTTGGCCAGAAGCCCTGTCAATCACAAATACCTCTACATTATGCAAAACCCCATGTACCAAAACAATTTAGAGAATGGCAGTAAAAAGAGACAAAATGATGTTGAAATCAATGTTGAAATCATGACCTGGATATGGGTGGACAATAAAAGAAAGAAAATTTCCAATAATATGTAGATATATAAGAAAAATTACTAAGCAACATTTTATCGACACATGCAGCATTTGTAAGGTTAAATAAATGAAGGGCATTTTCCATCCTTCTTTTCCAACTAGCTACTATATCATTGATAATAAACTACCTAATTCAAATCTATTGAAATAAGGTCCAACAGCAGCAGCATTATAGTGCAACAGTAGTGATATACTGTGTCACTGGATATAAAATAAACACAAAAGTAGCCTACTTAGTTTTTCCCTGGAAATGTTAAGTAAAAGTATTACTTTAGTTTAACTGCAACTAAAGTAACTTAATCTTGTAACTCATCAGGAACAAAGTAAAGCTTTGAGTAAAGCTTTTTAACCAGCTGCTTAAAGCAGTCCTTTTCCACTATATAACTGCATCAATAATTTGACCACCGATTGTTCTTCCTGTCATATGGAGTGCATCTAGCGAAAAACTCCAGTGATACTTGGTTAAGTCATTTGTTCACATTTGGGTGGCACATCACTAGCTGCTAGTATCCCCTCCTTCATAGCCTGGCTGTACTCAACTGTGTTTTTGTCTCAAGCGGTGAAACAAGTTTGTTGTTTCCACCTTTAGTGAGAACAGTTTTCTTGCATATTTTGCAAAGCATTGTGCTCTTTTGGAGGTTGTTGTAGAAGCTCCCTTTTTACTAAATCATCATCAGACACTGACACCGGGCTCTTGCTGGTGTCTTGTCTCGTCGTTGTGTGCACTCAGGAATGTAAACGAATGGTGTTGCTACAGTGTATTGCAATGTGGCATTTTTATATCCCATCAACAAAAATTATACCAACATTATCATGGACAATATATTATGGCACAGCCCTAATGGATGATAAAGTTAGTTCCAGTTTCTTGATCTTACACATTAGAATTAGAAGAAACTGCACTAATTGTAAAGATTAAGTGGGTCATACGACATAGGGGGATTTTTTATTTTATTTTTTTTAGAGGAAATGTGATTTTTGGGTCTTTGAGTCAGTCCTTTACCTGCAGTCAGCATAACAGATGGGTTGCAGTTGTTAGTGCAGCTGATGACAGCAGCGATGACCACTGAGCCGTGAGCCAGCTGGTATTCCTGACCACAGTGCATGAAAGGAACACGGGTCTCCTGCTTTTCCTTAGAAATGTGGAAGCCTTTAAAACCCACCTGAAAACAAACCAAAGAAAGTATAATTACAGTTTTTCTTGACTCAACTACCAGGCAAGACGTCAACAACGCGTCATCAGCACCTCCATAATCTACTGAAATCCTGCAGCTTAACCAAAAACCAAAATATGCAAGCGTTAAAGTGAAAGTTTTGTTATGCAGTTTTTCCTTCTTACCTTCTCATCAAGACAGCTCTGGAAGTCTTCTTTCATGCAGCTGACTGCCACCCTGTCCTGCGGCCTCTTCGGTCCACTCACATAGGGCACAATGGAGCTCAGGTTGATCTCAATCACCTGCACAAAGATCATTAGCTTTAATCTGGCTCATTATGTAAAGTAATACCCTTTGCTTCTGTCTCCTAGGCTGCTCTTTGCAAGCATAACCATGATGGGACTTGTCAGATTGTCATTACTATGTTTTTGAACATCATAAAAACATATTCAGAACAGCAGGACACCACAATCTAGTACTGTTGAATCAAAATCTGTAGGAAAAACACTGATCAAAGGCAACCTATTCTGCTTATTTCTAACTCCACATTTGTATTCTTGGCATCAACTAGAGTAGTTTTATATGATTCATTTGCCAGGCATCTTCTGATTGGCTGCCGCTCATAAACAGAAAGTTTGAACAGCAGGTGGGTCGGGCTTCTATGCTAACACCCAGAGTTGTGTTCCTAAAATGCCCCTTGGTTAAGTCCTCTGGTCAGCAAGGAAAATTGTGTACTCCCTAACCGGTTGGCGAGTGGTTGTTAGAGGTTCCCTGTGACTGCTTGGGTTGCTACCAGACTGCAGCTGTTGCCCATAGTTTGCATGAAAGAAGCCAAATTTTCAGCAAATACTGGCAAACTACTTGCTGAGTAATAAAACTCAAAAAAAGTAAAGCGCAAACCAGAAATAAAATCTGTTCACCTTTAAAGTAAAAGTTTCTGCCTTACTGCCAAACAACATGTCTCAAAATGCACAACTTTTACTTTGAAAGCAAGAAAACTTTCTAAATCGCGCCACACTTTTTAGTTTCATTAATGCTCGGCAAGTAGTTGGCAAGTGTTTGCAGACAATTTGGCATGCAAACTACAGGTGACCACAGAGAACCAAATCAATCACAAGGTTTTCAGTGTAGCATGATATACTTCTTTGGAACCAATTTCACCTATAGCGATTGCCAGCAACCACGTGCCAACTGATTGGGGAACACATTTTTCGGGGTCCCCAACTGTGTGACATCATACAAAGCTAAGAGTAAAAGAAATCATCTGAAACTAGCAGGGATTATTTGTACATACTATGGCCTCATTATTTAAACCTTTCGCAATATACTTTAAAAGTAATAAGGAAAAGCATAATTGGTTGTCTTTAATAGATAAACAACTTCTTATGTCACTTTCAGTACAGAGTTTCAGAAATACCACTATCTATTGTCAGAGAGAGGATCTTGGATTAAGACATATAAATTACCTCAGAGTACTGGGGGTCTTCCGAGGGGTCTTCATAGCTTCGGAAAAGTTTTACAGCCTTCATGTAAGACTCCAACAATTCAAGTTTTTCCTGGGTAAAATCTGGAAGAGTGGATAATGACATGTTAACTTTTTTTTAGGTTCCCAAGCTCTCAAAAAAAATCTGATGACCGTGGAAATTTGTAATAGCAGCACATATGCAGTCCATTCAGAGTGAAAATGTAAGCTGCTAAATGCAAAAAAGAGAGAATTTTTTTTTTTTTGCCACTAAACAGTAGCTGTGGCTGACTCACTCGTCTTTTTAAAGTGCTTGAGTGTGACATGGTCAACAGGGAAGAAGCTGACAGTAGCGTTGTATTCTGGGCACATGTTGGCAATGGTGGTTCGGTCGGGGGCTGACAACTGGGAGACACCAGGTCCAAAAAACTCAACAAACTTCCCGGCGATCCCAGCTTGCCGTAAGTGCTGGAGGAAAAAGGAACGCACAAGAAATAAGTGCACATAAAAACACAAGATGACTTTTATGCAACAAGTATTCATGCTTCAGTTTTACCTTTTTTTTTTTTCTATAGTATGCAATGATAAAACTACACTGTATGAAAGTTATTCACTTAATTTAATTTTGGTTTTATTACAAGTTATGTGAACAGATCAGATGAACAGATGTTGGCATCAAAGTTCAAACCAGCTTTGTGCGTCAGGATCAGACCAATTATCAGACAGGTGCATCCCTATACCACAGCTCTCTTCTCCCAATGAGTAAAAAACATAACAAAAAAGTAGAGAAGAGTTACCTTTGTGATGCCAAGGACGATGTCTATGGATGTAGTCATCGGGTTAATGGAGCCCACCAGTTTACAGCCCACCACTTGAGGGAGGGTTAGAGACACTGGTTGGCCCAGCATTATGGCTTCAGACTCAATTCCCCCGACACCTGACAGAGAAAAGAAAAAGAGATTAAAATTGAAATCCCAGTAAAAGGTTTCCCTTGTATTGGTTTTAACAGGAAGCCAAAATAGTTTTTACAGTGAACACAGAGTGTCGCAGGTTTTTAGTAACATTTCAACACGTTTCAGCAATGTACAAGTCTCTGCATTTACACATATGGTACATTAATGATTTCTTCATATCCATCCATCCAGTATAGGGTTGCGGGCCCTGCCCCTTGCCCTATGACAACTGGGATCAGAATTTGACAGACAATATTTTGTGTTCTTCTGCATATCTAATTTGTCAAACTGTTACACACAAATTTCAGGTTTACGTGATGGAATAGGTTGTATTAAAGCAAATACACCCTGCACTCCTCCTGACCAGTCAGATTTATCCACAGATCACACACAGTCCTCAAAAATTCCTTTAGCATAAGTTGCCCGTTTTTGATCTGAAATGCTGTGCTGTTTCCAAAAAAGAAGCGCATGTGTAAAAACATGCACTTACACTGGATTATTTAGGTTAATCTGTTAAACCCTTATTGGGTCTGCTTGTTTTTGACCTGCTTATTTGTGCTGCTTTCGGTAGAATGTTGGTCATTACCTAAATGCAATAACTGCTTCTTTGTATGTAAATTAGCACGCTGTCAGTAGGTCAGCTGGAGAACTTTACCCACCCATCAGTGCACGTCTGTGACTGTGGCATCATGCTCCTTTGACCTGCTTAGTAAACCTGGTCTTTATACAGTCACAGGTACAATTTAAGCTCATAATTTAAAAAAAAGTTCCACCTTCGGCTCCTTTATGAAATCTCTGATGGACTATCTGTTTAAGTGCCTTAAATACTTTCTCTATAAATACTGTTAGTTTAGGAGAGAGCCAGAATGCAACATGTGCACCAGAATTCCTCCAACAAGCGTTGATAGTGCTGTACTAATTTTAGCCAGTATTACTAGTATTACCAGTCTTACTGGTGTTGATAAAATGTCATGATTACCTTCCATTTGAATTCCCTCCATGCACTGGTTATTATATGTGCTCTAAAACATATTCATTTCCACCTATCCTGTGGTATATCTGTATTCACTTCAGCTTCCCATTTCGTTTTTATCTGTGGTGTAAAATTAGAAGCATTTTAATAGCAGAGAAGTTTGCATTGCAAAGTTACCCTGTCTTGTCTTAGTGTACTTTGTGTTCTGGTTGGGTCTGTTTATCAACATCTTTTTGTTATTCAAACACAGTTGAATAACATGTTCTCATGTTAACAAAATGCCAACAACTATCAAAAAAATATCTTACCCCAGCCAAGGATGCCCAAGCCGTTGATCATGGTGGTGTGAGAGTCGGTTCCCACCACGCTGTCAGGGTAGATGAAACCGTCGCTGACCTGCACCACTCTGGACAGATACTCCAAGTTCACCTGGTGGACTGCGCCAATGTCCGGAGGAACCACATTCACATTCTTAAATGCTTTTGAACACCACTGTTTGGCAAACAGAATGAAACGTGTTAGCATTCAGGGACAAAACAGTCTTATTACATCATCCAAAATGGTGACTTTTTTCACTCAGATAAATTACTAAAAACTATAAACCATATGAAGACAAGTATTTTCAGACATCTAAAGAGTCTCTTTTTCTCAGATAGTTGCACAGAACGTAATAAAATATAATTTTCTCACTTTAAAGAACTGAAGCCTCTCTTTGTTTCTGATCAGTTCCATTTCCTGATTTTTCAAAGTTGTTTCAACTCTGCAGGGAAAAAAAAAAAGGAAACACACAGAAGGGGAATTCTGTGTCGGTCAGCAAAAGAATGTCAAGTCATTTGACCTGAAATTTGACCTTTTTGAGAGCGTTAAAACATCTAATTATCATGTGATTTCACAAAGAGAAATCTGTGAAACTTTAAAAAGCAGCACAATTTCGTCAAGCAACTGAATAATTTTATCTAATGTTTTATCAGTGAATTAATAAAAGACAGCTGCAGAACAGCTCGCATCTTCTCCGCAGTTACTGAGGGATAAAGTCTGTATTCCACTGCTTCATGGTGCATATTAACCTTAACATATAAACATATTAACCAAACTTACTCAGAGACGGGTTGCAGGTGGAAAGGACAGAGGAGAGGTGTGTTCTCAATCTGCTGGACAGAGGCTGGAGGTTGGCCCGGGGAGCCCGGAGGGTCGCTGCAGGCCGCTTTACTGCAGGAGCCCCGCTGGCCTCCGCACTGTGAGCCCCCTCTGGACGGAGGCCTAGAGTGTGCTGAGCGAGAGGGGCCCTGGCTTGGACTGTCCCCTCCACCAGGATTGGGAGCATTTTGTATGGCACTGTAGAAACATATTAAAAAGAAACATTATATTCACAAAGCAGATCTGCACAAATACGGTGAGAATGTATTTTTACTAATATGACTGTCCATGATCATTAACAGAGAAGTCATACGTGTTCATTTACTTCCATGATCTTATTTAGCCATTTTAAAAAAAAGCTTAATATAAACACAAACATACCATTTGCTATAATCAATCTGCAATGAGTGGTCTACTATGAGGTCTGTGGGGCATTTAGGATTGACTAGGCTGGGATCCACACCATGTTTGGCCACAGCATCCCTCATGGCTGCCAGGTCCACCATTGCAGGAATACCACTGTCAAAGGAAAGTAGAAAAATATATATATATTATATATAAACTTGCTTATGTCACAAAACACAAAGAAAGATGACAAAATATCTGATAAACTAATTGCTGGTGGGTCACTTGCGTCACCCACATCCTATCACTCATCTATCCATTCTGCTTTCTCCAGCTGAAGATAAACTGATTACATCTCATGTTTTCCAACACAGAGGACAGCGCTGATGTAAAGCCCTGCGAAACTCACGTGAAGTCCTGCAGAAGGACCCGAGCGGGAGAAAACGGCACCTCGGCTTTATTCTGCTGCTGCTGCCAGTGCAAAATGTTCTGGACATCGTCTTCTTTTGTGTAAAAGCCATCACAGTTACGAATTGCTGCCTCCAGTAAGACACGGATGGATAGAGGCAGCTTGTCTGCACAGAGCAAACAAAACAGTCATTTCCATGGATTAAACAATGTGTAATTAGGTCTAACTGTTCATTAAGTGCCCTCGTTACACAACTGTTAACTGTCAAGATGTGCTCTGAGAATTTGTTGACACATTAAAGCGCCAACACACTGAAGGCTCTTACATTTAAATTCAAGAAAAACCTTTCACCTCACACAGCTATCCTGAGACACAATAGTGGTACACACAACGTTACACGCTGATACATTTTGACTCTACAATGTCCTTAAACACACTGTAAAACAGGGATCCTCACATCCAGGCCTCAAGGGCCGGTGTCCTGCAGGTTTTAGATGTGTCTCTGCTTCAACACACCTGAGTCAAATATAGAAGTCATTAGCAGGACTCTGGAAAACTTGACTGCATACTGAGGAGGTAATTCAGCCATTTGATTCAGGTGTATTGGATCAGGGACGCATCTAAAACCTGCAGGACACCAGCTCTCGAGGCCTGGATGTGAGGATCCCTGCTGTAAAACATTTCAATCAGTGGGCTCAACTCACCATATCTTGGATCGTTTAATTTGTATGGATTGAAGAACTTGATCTGGCCATCTTTCAGTGTGTCGATTAGATGGCTGTACGGGTGCTCTGCAGCAAGAAAACAAAACAAAGCGATACTAATTACAGTCTGTGTATTAAAGCACCCAGCTGGTGCTTTAGTTTACCTCCTGCTGGCACGGAGGAAAAATAGAACTTTATAGTGAAATGTTTAAAACAATGAAAACTGTCCACTGCAGCCACTTTTGATTTTTCACGTGCTTCCCCCCTTCATAGTGAACTCCACTGTTGCTCCCTTTCCCTTTCAAGCCCACTTTTCAACCAATCAGCATCAGCACACAAGCATGTCTGCGTACGTTGCATACCAAAATCCTTCATTTTGCATAGCCAAAGACTCGCACAAATGGACACAAAGGTGGTGCCATGAACCCCGCTTTGGACCTCACAGGGTTAAATCCAGTGC
>JASGAU010408639.1:46376-71773 GCA_030220045.1 Australoheros facetus
GGTACTTAACACAAAATATAAACTCACACAATGTGCGCTAAAGTTGTGATAATACAGGAAGACGAGAAAATACAACATCAGCATGAGCTAATTTCCCAGTTTAGTTGTACACTAAGCATCACTGAGCTAGCTAACGTTAGCTTTTATGTCTTTGACAGTGTGACGCCGCGTACGTTGCATATAGCCTTAAAAAAACTAACAACCCTTTTCAATACAAGGACGCCTTTATAAAAGCGATATCTGTGTTTTAGGTTAAAAGACGGGGGAAATGTCAGCTAAAACGGAAGGTTAAGAGAAGAAATCCCTTTTACCTTTGACTGGGGAAGTGTGCGCCATGATGACATCTGAAATCAACACGACCCGTTCTCACAACTGAGCAGGCATCAGAGAGCCGACCAATCAGAGTACAGAGATCTATGACCACGCCCATCTATCGTTACTGACGAAATTAAAACATTTTTACAACAAAATCACCGTTTTTTTTTTCCAGCAAACACCGGTCGGTGCTGTTTTTCTTCCATACAGTGTCTTTTAGACTCCTTGGAAGAAAACATCTAAAATATATATTTAGGTGACTGCTTTTTCCCCAGTGTTTTTTAAGCAAATTTACAAATAATTAATCAGATATCGTTTGCAAATGTTAACATAAAATTTTAGAAAAGTTTCAACATAAAAAGTATTTTTGTTAATGTAAGCATAATATATGGAAGGTTCAGGTAAAAAAAATAGTGGCTTTTGAATTAAATAAAAAATAATTTTAAGAAAACAAACATATTTTATAGCTTGGTGAGTGAGAGTTAATAACAAAATCATTTTTTTAATCTCAAGCAATGAACAGTTTTGAGACGCTACAATATATCTTCTTGTAGACTAGTAAAAAAAAAATCTCAAATATATATTTAGGTGTTTCAGTGTTTTTCGATTAGACAACTGTGAAAATTATCCATAATTAATGAGATACCAGGTCATTGGCAAATTTGAACATAAAATTGTAGAAAGTAGAAGTAACTGTAGAAATAATTATCTTAATGTTCATTGTCTCATTGTTTTATCTGTTAGTTGATTTACCCCCAGTGGTTTCCAATTTAAAAGAAAAAAAAAGGTAAAAAACAAACAAACAAAAAAAAAAANACATATTACATTGAATGCCTTTAAAAAACTTGGTTTTTTTTTTTCCAATATATTTTTATTGACTTTTAAAACATATGAAACATATGATAATAATCATACTGTCTACGATGAAGTCAGATATTTTAGACATCTCATTACAGATCAAATGACAGATGATATTTATAGACAGCATCAGACGATGTATGCACAAGCGAGCACCCTCTTATGCAGATTTAATGCATGTACAAACAGAGTGAAGATCTCTTTATTTAGGGCATAATGTACACCTCTGCATACAGCATACCTGTGGATGAACTATAGAAAAGCAAGCTTATGGAAATGTCTTTTAACATATAATGATACTGTGAGGTTGTTATTGAAGAGATGGTTCAGTTTAAGTGAGATGTTTATAACTGCTGGAGTCATAACATTTAAAGATTTTTTTTTAAATCTCATGTATAAATTCACTCAATACTTGTGAGAATGAGATCATTGTGGATGTAAAGTTTGGTTATCAGTCTTCATAGTGGAGACACTGGTATACTTGTCTGTTTGTGGGAAGGTGTTTTGGGTGTATTTTATTTGTTATCTTCTTATTTACATCCCCACACAAGGCAAATTAGACACTGGAATTATGTCCCTGCAGCAGAATGTATCTGACATTGTGCTGGAGGGACATGACACCATTCCTCCAAAAGTATATATTCAATTTAGTGTTTCAGTGATGGAGTTGGAGAGCAATGTTTAGCAGATTAGTCCAATTGGGTGCTCAGTTGGGTTGAGATCACATTCGTTAAATAATTCAGCAATGCCTTGTGTTTTCAAATTGGTGCAAATTAGACAAACATACACCAATATATTTGTAAGATATATCAGTTGGGTTCTAAATTAAGTTTTAATAAGTGGCCAAAATAAGATTGGGAGTTGTGCCCAGTAAGTCTGATGGTATCTTTAAAAAACAGCAAAAACAAAACAAGAAACAAAAACCTGTGTACTTTATTTAAAATCGTAATGAAATAAAAATGATGGGAGGGTTTAACAAAACAAAGCTTGTCCCATCTGTCCAACAGGAATTATTCAAAATGTAATGTGTATACATGAACCAATGCGCAAGTAGATCACGTGACAGCGCAGCAACGCCTTCCTTGTACTTGCGCTGCCTTCAGGGTGCCTCGGACTATGTTCAGGTACAGTTTCAAACCGTCTGTTACAGATAACAACTTTAATGCAACCGACACAACTTGTTGTTTTTGTAGTTTACAAAGCAGGTAGTGCAATCTGCAATATAATGTCTGCATCATGTGAAATAGTCATTACATTATTTGGTAGTGAGGTCCTTCCTGTTTTAAATGAACTTCCTAACATACTGTATACAACTTTAAACTACACACTAAACCACGTTTATACATTTCTTTTGAGCGCCTAAAAGCTCCTACAATTAATGATGGGCAAGGCAAGGTTTTGTGAAACGTTTGAAGCATTTGTGCCGGAAGTGTAACAAAGTTTCCAAACAATCTGAAACCTATCTCCACAGCGACGCCTGGTGGACAATCTGGTTATCGCCTCATCTTGATAATGCTGTGAAACAATGACACAGACAAGCCCTGCGCAACTCCAAACAAAGCTGCTTATTATACCAGACTATCAGTAATTATGATCACATGTTTTGAAGAAATCCCCGCACAAACAAGGTAAGAAAAATACTGAGACTGTTAAAAACAGCAACTGTGACTGTAAAGAACAGCGTGTCTCAGCAAATACTATTTTCTCTCTCTGTTAACATAGTGAGGCTGTTTCAGTCGCTTAGGAACACACAATAAACCAGTTTATAAAATAAAATATACTGAGAAGGGCTGCTGCGCACTATGCAGCAAAAAGGTGCAATCCAGTGTCGAAACGTCAGTATCTAGCGTCCCATCCCTACCAACAATACCCTTTCTCAATGGTTGATTGTGATTATTGCAATTCCCACCATAGTATCGGGCCCTGAATGCCCCATCATCGTCGCGTTTTGGCAGACAGAACTACGTAAACATACCAGCTACAGGGGTCACCTATAAGGCAAAAAGCGTACTCTACACCCTGATTTTCTTCAGGAAAGGTTTAAACAGATCTGTAACAACAAGCTGCGGTAGAACCCAGCTCATGACCTTTCACATTTGACGACATTTGTTCGCAGGACTGATGGAGGGAAGACATGACCCTTCTTGTAGCAGAGCAGGCCGCGCGAGCTTAGGAGAACCGCTGAGTTTCGTAGGTGCTTGTAGACTCGGAAGGGGAGCGTCGCGACCTGCTGCAAGGTTAGTTGGCGTGGTGGGTCTACGTCTAATCTCTCTTTTCTTTAAAGGACGAACCTGCACAACGTGGTGTCACTCGTGTTGTTAGCTAGCTAAGGCAGCGTGGGTGCGTAATGTCACTGCACGTGTTTCCGCTTTTCTTGACCAGGCACTGCGAAGGAGTCAAAGTCAGATCAGAGTTCACGCAGGGCTTATTTACGACTCTGGTATATGAGGGTTGAGTGCACATGCACCATACAGGTGTGTTTAGTTTACCCCCTTCCCTCTTGTGGCGTTCCCAGGTCTGTTGTTTTTAAGAAGGATTCGCCAGAGATCAGTGTCAGACTGACCTGGGTGCAGCATGTGTTTGTATTTGTCTCTGGTCCACGTGTGTGATCTGTTTTATATCTGTGTCTTTTGAAGTTTGCATAGTTTCATGTGACCGACCCAATGACATAAATGATAATTTTTCTCAAATCTGGCATGTTTACATTTTATATTTATATTTAATAGTGATGCACATTAACAAGAGCTGCCCCAGTTAAATAAACGCAAATAACTAACAATAATATAAAAACCGTGTGACCTTACAGTAATTACATTGCAACTGTGGAGTATTTTCACTTATGTAAACTTAAAAACATAAGTCTCCAGATTTACTACAATCAAAATTTATGTCGAGCAGGTTTTAAATTCTAAAATGTCAATGCGCTTTTCCTAACTGTGTGAAAGGTATTTATCCTGTAACATCCTCCTTTTATTCAGCTGGCTTCTTCACGTGTTCTTTAGCAAAGCTGAATTCTGCAGTTTTGTTCCTTTTTTTTTTTTCTTCTTCTCTGCAGAGCTACATTGGGAAAGTATTGCACCATTTGTTGCATCATTTCATGGGACTCTTATTAGACTCTAGGGCTGCAACATTCATCGATTAAATCGATTCTAAAAAATTATCGATACAAATTTACTGTGTCGATGCTTCGTTTAAACTCTGCAGCGCTCAGCTGTCTCGGTGTAAGCTGCGCTCCTCACTACTATTAGCAGCATTAGTGCTCCGTCGTCTTTTTTGTGGGTTTATCGGTGGCTGGCAAACCAACATAGAACTGCATTACCGCCACCTACTGGACTGGAGTGTGAATCACGCGCGTGCACACACACAGATTCTAAAAAGCTCTCCGTCGCTGCGATGGATTTCCTTTAACACAGAGTGAGTCATTGCTAGTAGTGCAAAAGGAAACGTTTTTCCAGCGTCCAAAACAGCAGCTTTTTCTTTTAGTAACCACCATTGAAAACTTTACTGGAAAACAGCTGGAGGTCCTTCATCAAGCACCTGATCAGCAAGTGTTAACTTAAGGTGAAGAAAAGAGAACTTTGTAGCTGCTCCATCCACCGCTGTTTGTTCAGAGGTGAAAAACTGCAGTACGGAAGTTAAAATATGTAGATAAACTGTTAATAAAAAAGTATTTCTTATCCAATTACTCGATTAATCGATGGAATAATCGATAGAATACTCGATTACTAAAATAATAGTTTTATGCAGCCCTATTAGACTCGTTCTATACTTCCGTATACTGCTGCAACTTTTTCCACTGATTTATTCATAGTTGGGCCCCAGTGTTCTGTGTCCTTTCCCATTTTGACTGTGAAGTCCCCAGTCAGGTTTTGCAGTTCCTGCGGCAGGTATTTTCCACGTGGAGAGGTCACAGACATTTTGATGGATGCAGCCAATACTTAAAAAAATTGAATTTCTGGTGTTTGCAGGTAATTTTATAACCGTGTTCATGCAGACGGTCTTTATGGAAATGAGATACTTATTTTAGATTTATTTTGGTGATTGGGTGTTTGTTTACATGTTTTATTGATTTTCAGGGTAATCTTTCTAAAGTCTTTATTTTTGATTGTTTGTAACTCTGCTCTTCAACTTAGAAAGACTGGAAATTTTAAGAGGTGATACAGTTTTGAGTCACTGACGTTTAAGTCATACTGCAGAGGGGGTGTGCTCAGTTCTTTAGTGTAATATAATACAAACAAGAAATTGCTGTATGCAGCAATCAGATGAGGTCAGAAAATTGGCAGACCATTAAACGTAAACATTTCATTTTAAATTATATTATTAAAGCACATCTGTTATGCTCATTATCATGTCCAAATTTTTGTTCTTGAACTCTGGTAGAGCATCTTCACATGATTCAAAATAATCCTTATTTATCTCATAGTGGGCCTTGGTGCAACCCCATTGTGCTAGCTTTTTTCTGATTGGCCACCTTTTGCAGACAAAAGATTAGAACAGCAGGTGGGTGGGATGGCTGCATCCACATCCAGGCATATGTTGTCTTAGACCACCATATTAGGATATCCACTCTCATTTACATCATAGAGAGCCAAGAGTAGAAAAACTGAGCTTTGGGCCTATAATGAGTACTTGTGGTTGCACAGACCTCATTGTTTGAAACTTTGGCCCTGTTTAGTATGAGCGTCCTCCACTGTAATAGTGTATATATGACAAGAATTAACAAAAAAGGAGAATAGGTCCCCTTTAAAGAAAAAAGTACCAAAAACTTAGTTAGCTACTCATGGAGCTTTGCTCAGTTTTACATAAGTGTAAGTTTATGTGTGTCTGGTATTTTGGACAGTTCATGGAGTGAAACAGTCATACTAAAAATGCCATCCCCAGCTACAGCTTTGCAGCTATTGTTACATTATAACCCTCCCCCCCCCAAAAAAAAAAATTTAACAATCAGTCACCTGGGGTCTAAATTCTGAATGAGGAAATGAGTACATGGAGAAATATATGTGTCCATATCTGACCACAGGACTTGTAATGGTAACTGGTTCTGACTCTTGCAGGTAGGATGGCAGCAGTGGGGTTGATCACTGCCAATCTGCAGCTTTAGAGGTGCAGCACTGCCCAGGCCGGCACCATGCAGATGAAAGGTGCAATCCAGATTATCGAATGGGAGGACCTAGACAAGAGGAAGTTCTACTCCCTGGGTGTATTCATGACCTTGACCACCAGGGCCACTGTCTACCCAGCCAGCCTCATCCGCACCCGCCTGCAAGTGCAGAAGGGGAAGAGCCTTTACTCCGGCACCTTCGATGCCTTCTGCAAGATCCTGCGAGCTGAGGGCGTGCGGGGCCTTTATCGTGGCTTCATGGTCAATACATTCACCCTGATTGCAGGACAGGCTTATATCACCACCTACGAACTGGTGCGCAAGTATGTGAACCAGTACTCACCCAGCAACACGGTGAAGTCGGTGGTGGCAGGAGGAGCTGCGTCCCTGGTGGCTCAGACCATCACTGTGCCCATAGACATAGTGTCTCAGCATATAATGATGCAAGGACAAGGGGAGCACCTGACACGCTTCAGGGCCAAACCCAAAATGGTGCTTACAGCAACAAAGCACAAACTGAGTTTCGGACAAACCCGTGACATTACGGTGCAGATATTTGCAGCCGATGGCTTCAGAGGATTTTACAGGGGCTACGTGGCATCACTCCTCACTTACATCCCAAACAGTGCACTCTGGTGGCCTTTTTATCATTTTTATGCAGGTAAAACACTTTTTAAGCATCACAGGTAACATGTAAAGTACTCAATATGCATTCTAATAAAAACAATACTATACAAGACAGAAGGACATCTGGAGTGTGCTGGAAACTGCTAATAAATATTACAGCTTCAACAATTTGATCATCAAGACCTGTAGATATGAAATATTTTGACCTCACATGGTTTATTTTATATCCTTTGTGTTTCCAGAGCAGTTGTCCTTATTAGCACCAAGTGAGTGCCCCCACTTGATTCTGCAGGCTGTTGCAGGACCAATGGCAGCAGCAACCGCATCCACCATCACTAACCCCATGGATGTTGTTCGTGCAAGAGTGCAGGTAAACCCCCAAAAAACAGTTATTTTCACACACCCACTGCATCCATGAGGTTGTCAAGACATTAGTTTTTGAAGAAGTGAGAGCACATCTGACATAGACATAAATGGAAAAGTGATAACTTTCCATAATGTCCAGTTACAGTAGTTAGCAGCCCCGTATTATCAGTAACTGTCAAATTCAGGTTTGTGAGTTGGTTGTGTAGGATCCTTGGTGTAGAAATGTAATCGGAAAGCATTATTTTTCTCTACTCAATGCTACAAAGGCTAGTAAACATTATTGGTTGACTGGCTGAGTGCTCTGTGTGGACCAAATTGTATGTGAAAAGATTGTATGAGATACATTTTGATTGAGCGTGTCAATAAACTCTGTGGACTTTTTCTTTTAGTCTAGGACTAGGCTTAATCCGTGTTTAGGAAACTGGTTTTATGCAGTGTGTCTGGCTTGTGATGATATTCCCATTTTCCGGTGTGGCCCTTGGTGAGACTGAATTTGACACCTGTGCTATAAAGCATAAAATTAGCTGGTACTCAGTAGCTGTTCTGGAGCTTCTGATTTGAACATCAACTTATTCAGCTTGAACTCTACTTTTAAGATTAGGCTTAAATTTTTCCTTTTTTATAAAGTTTATAGTTAGGGCTGGATCAGTTAACCTTGAACCCTCCCTTAGTTATGCTGCAGTAGGCCTAGGCTATTGCAGCTAGTGTATGAGTGTGTTTTCTTCATTCACCACTTTTCACTCTGTGCTTATGCACCACTCTGCATTTAATCATTAGTTATTGTTAATCTCTGGCTCTCCTCCACACCCGAAGGTTTTGCCTGTCTCTCTCCCCTCAGCCCCAACTGGTCATAGCCATTGGCTGCCCCTCCCTGAGCGTAGTTCTGTTGGAGGTTTCTTCCTGTTAAAATGAGGATTTTCTTTCCCACTGTAACCAAGTGCTTGCTTGACCATAATTGTATGGTCTTTACCTTACCATATAAAGTGCCTTGAGAGGACTGTTGTTGTGATTTAGTGCTATATAAATAAAATTGAATTGAATTGAAGTCTGTGGAAAATGGATTGGCATGGCGTCTGCAGTGATGCGGACGCTGTATCAGTCTGATGTGGTGAAAAGAGCGCTGCACGTGAAAGTGACTGTCAGTTTACCAGTTGGTCTATGTTCCTATTCTTACCTTTGGTCACAACCTCTGGGGAGTGACTCCAGACTTTTCTCCAGAAAGTCTCATTTTGCGCCACTGAAGCATCTCCCTCTGTATACTTCAGTACAAAAATTGTGACGTCATTTTTGACATGCACCGTCATTCACCAAAGCAAGAGTTTCTTTCTCTTTTTTTTTTTTGACTTTGAACCTTACAATAAGTTTGATTTGCACATAACAACGATGACGTATGCTGTCTAAGGTGGAGGGACGAACGTCTATTATTGGGACATTCAAGCAGCTGCTGGTGGAAGAAGGCATCTTTGGGCTGACCAAGGGGCTGTCAGCCCGCATCATCTCATCCACGCCCACATCAGTGCTCATTGTGGTTGGATACGAGACGCTAAAGAGACTGAGCCTGCGAGCTGAGCTGATTGGGTCCAGACACTGGTGATAAAAGATGGGAGGGAAGCAGGTCGACCTGGCCCTGCTCAGAATAACTGCTCTGCCATGAAGCGGCTTCCACGTGGCATTTAGGGCCAAGTCATTTAAAAAGTGCACATGCTGATGGTTGTATGTACGCTTGGGAGTTACAGGTTTTATTACCTTGTCTTTTTTCTGTTTGTTGCTGTGAAGTTACAAGTGAAAACTATTTCTGCCAAAACTAAACTCACTTAAAAAAAAAAAAAAAAAAAAAATCTNGCTTCGTAAAGGACATTAGACCGCTCCTATATGGTATGTGTTTTATTTTTTATGAATGGATATGCAGAAAATCAGGGGTTTTATTTGTTTCTAAGCTTAAGCATATCAGCTGGGTGCGTATTTTAAAATGGAACTGCTCAACAAAATACATTTCTGCAGTGTGCCAATATCTGGAGACAAACGCCTTTCTTCTCTCCCAAAAAGTGGGAGAGAGCTTGTTATCAGTGCATTCCCGTGAACAGTGTAAAGAATCTCATTTGTTTAAGCCTAAATAAAATTTAAATGCCATCTTATTGTAGAGAAGAGTGTGGAAATTAAGCTAGAATTCTCAAACCCTTATATGTCGAGAGGTCTTTATGAAATCTGGCTTAAACTACACTATAGTGCCAAAAGTATTTGCTTGTATGCTTTCACACGTATATGAACTTGAGTAACTTCCCATTCTCAATCCATAGGGTTTAATATGAGGTCGGCCCACCCTTTGCAGCTATAACAGCTTCAACTCTTCTGCGAAGGCTTTCCACAAGGTTTAGGAGTGTTTGTGGGAATTTTTGACCATTCTTCCAGAATACATCTGTGACATCAGACACTGATGTTAGACGAGAAGGCCTGGCTCACAGGCTCTGCTCTAATTCACTCCAAAGGTTTTCTGTCAGGTTGAGGTCAGGACTCTGTGCAGGCCAGTCAAGTTCTTCCACACCAAACTCGCTCAACCATGTCTTTGTGCACTGATGTGCAGTCATGGTGGAACAGGAAGGAGCCATCCCCAAACTGTTCCCACAAAGTTGGGAGCATGAAATTGTCTAAAATGTCTTGGTATGGTGAACTTTTGCTGAGCCCAGCTCCTGAAACACAACCCCCCACCATAATCCCCCCTCCCCCAAACTTTACACTTAGCGCAGTGCAGTCAGTGAATACTTTTTTGGCAATATAGTGTATGTGCAGTTTAATGCATTTCTGTATGCTGACATTTATGGTCCAGCGGTCTGTGGAGTCACTGCGGGTTTGTGAATTTTATGCATGTTTGTTGATTGGGCCAATCAGACAACAAAAGGTGTTTGTTTTTGTTCTCCTAAGTTGACTAGAAAACAGAAGTGGAGTCTGAAGACAGGAAGAAAAGAAAGTGGGTATAAAGAAGAGCCTTGGAACAACATTATGGGTGGAATTTCAATAGTTCTTTGTGATAATCCTGTATGTTATATATACTGTTTGGATGACTGAGGAACAAATCTGCTACCACTGAGTTAGAGGGGGAATTTTGCTGTTTGGTAAGACTAATGAAAGCAGACATTAAAGGCAGCAGCACCACACCAGCACACAAAAACTGAACTCTACAGCTGCCTTCAGAGTTCACAGGTCAATTAATGAGTGTGAGGTACATCGAAATGACTGCTCTGATTAAAGCAGCCATGTTTAAATTGACTTTTAACTACTGCCAAAAAACACAGCTCAGCAGAGTCTGACACTGTGCCCTTTTAAAAAAAAAAAAAAAAAAGTCTGTTCTGAATATAGTGTTCACGTGAATAAGACAATTCAACTGAACATGTCCTCCAGTTTCACAAAAGAACATTAAGTAGATCTTTACCTGTGTGGGAGATATTTACCTTCTACATGCTGAGAATCAAACAGTTTAAAAAATTTGTACAATTTGTGAGAACCTGTGGAAATTCAGTGAAAAGTAATAAAGAATTTTGATTCACTGCAAAGGCTGGTGACTAGTATGAGACTTTTTTTTCTTTTCTTTTTTTTTTGAGGCTGCAGTACACAGCTTTGCCCACCGGAGGGATCCCACTATATCCTACTTGACCTTTCTGCTTCTGAAATGAAGCCCTTTCAAACTCGCATTTCTTTTTGCCTTTGCCAGCATGCTCTCTGACGTCAGAGCTGCACACAAGGACAAATGGTACTCAATGAAGCGTAGAGTTCATTACGAATTTCAGTGAGCATCCAGCAACAGAATTGGGGACGCAACCTGACTAAAGTCTGCTGGGTAACAAAGCCCAATGTTTTGAAATGGACCTGCAGAGCTGAATGAGCAATAATGTCCCAAATATACAAGTGAATAATGGAACTGAATGAGACAAAAGGGTAAAAAGAAGTCTAAGCACTTAAGCTTTTGATCTTTATACACTCCATTTTAAATATGAGTATTATCCATAGGCTACCTATAAAGGTGGACGTAGCTCCTGGTTCTGAAAAGAGAAGCTACTTGTGAATTAATACTTGGTAAGTTTATGGTCTTAATCATGTCTTTCAAGGCTTATTGAATACAACACGGTGCAAATTTTGGAAATTATTTGGATGATAAAGCAGGGTATGCTTTAGGGTAGGCCTTCCCTGTGATTAACTAGTCCTTATATGACCACACAGTGTTGCATCTGGTTTCAAAACCCAAAGATGGTGATGGTGAAATGCTCAGCTCGGGGCTTCACAACTGGATTTTTACTAACAAGTAAGGTGACATCATGGTGGCCACATCTCTTATAGTCTATGGGATTATTTAAGGTCATCAATTACAACATTAATGCTGCTTTTATAGACAGATAAAAATCACATCAAATCAGTCAATGCCATGAAACTGATTCACAACCATGAGCGCTCCATTCTTAAAGAAATACGATGTACACCAGAATACAAAAACAACCCTTTTATTTGACCGTACTCGGCTGGTGCAAAACGGTCACATTTACAGCTTTAATCCCCCTCCCCCCTCCCTCCCTAAATTACCAATTTCTGTAAGTGATCAGTCAACAGCTGTGGAGATCTTTCTCTCAACATCACATGGGACAGTCGTAGATGTGGATGGCACGGTCGTCTCCAGCTGAGATGATCTTTGATCCGGTGCTGTTGTATTTTACACTCCACACCTATGGAAAGGAGAAGGATCGATGAAAATGGGCAGCTCTGTGCACACATATGACAAATACAAATTCATAACGTCCACACTGTTTTTGGAAGACAATGCACAACAGCATTATAATATAATTCTGCTTCAGTTTTTTAACGGTTATTAAGCTGAAGCACACACGTGCCATATAAGCGAACCACTTTTAGCTGTGGCTGCTGCTCTAAAGCCTCAGAAATGTAACCCAACCCAAACTGAGCAGTGCAGAAAGCTAAAACGAAACACTAAAGAGCAAACAGATCAAAGAGACAAATGCTGAAAAATTTCTAAGTACAAGAACAAAGCAAAGCTGAGCAGTTAATTCGCTGCAAATTGTCCCTGCAGATTTTCTGGTTTTGAAGTTAAAAAAAAAAACAAAAACGGCAGTTGCCTCTGATCTCGTCTCTGAGTCGTCGTGCTATTTTATTAAAGGCTCTGTTGGAGAACGGATCAAACTGCCAACAGCCGTCTGCAACCAGAGCTCTAATGACAGCAGGGCTTATTGGTTTTGCCCAAGCTGAAGCATCAGATAGAGGTTACGTGAGGGGCCACTGCATGACACCATGATTTTCGTGACACGTCAGCACCTGCAGCAACTGGATTATCTCACTTTGAATTTGATTGTAACACATTAAACGAAGAGACGCAGAGTCACCTGGTCTTGATGGTCAAAGAAAGTGTTTATGCACGCTCTGGAGCCGGCGTCCCACACCTTAACGCTCTTGTCGGACGAGCTGAAAGGCAGCAAAAAATGAGAAGATTTTACAGGTTACGCTGGCAAGCTCAGTTTATCTTGGCATCATGAACTGGAAGCTTTTAGCTGACTAGAGTTTCACACGAGGGGAGTCGAGTATGGGAAAGTAGAAAAACACTTTGAACTCACTGACATACAACTGATGAGGGCAGATTTGCTGTTACGTTCTAATACATGTACAATAGCACAGTGTGTATCAGGTCTTTAGCCCTCTTTGCTGTGGAATAGTGTAGCCTGGGTGTCGTCTCTGAGGTTGACTGTGATCAGAAACCTGTGTGAATTGTAGTTTGCAGAGTGAAAGCTGCAGCAATCTTATGTGGGCTATGTTTTTTCCAGTTCTGTTTTTCCTGCAACTTTTTCTTTTGGGTGCAAAATATCCTGTGTGAATGTGAAGCAGAAAAAATGTCCCCTAGTAATAACAGATGCCATTTTTCATCTGTTTTATACCAAAGTGCAGCTTTTAAGCATCAGCACAACATGAAATTACCTGTCTGTTACCATCTGAAGAGTTTCACTTTACCTTGAGACAAAATGGGTGTCATCTGGAGAGAAGGCGACATTAAGGACCCAGGATCCGTGACCGCTTAGTGTGCCGGCCAGGTTGGCGTGTTGCCTGTGAAATGATTCCAGTAGGTTTTATTAAGCAAAAAAAAAAAAAAAAAAAATCATTGTAATCTTTATACCATAAATTTGCTGGTTAATAGTAACACTGACACAGCCTTTCCCCCACTTTAACTCCATTTCCTTCAGAATAAATGAAGTCATATATCATCTATAGAGTTAAAGCTACTATCTGGAAGAAGCTGGCAAACTCACCCATCATATATTTTGATGTAGCCGTCGTCAGATGCTGTCACCAGGAGCTGGGAGTCTGGGGAGAAGGTGAGGGATCTGATGGGCATGGCGTGCCCTGAGGAGAAGGTAAACAGAAATGTAAGAGTCCTCACACAGTCCTAAAACGTACTTGTGCACTATTGTTTGGAATCTGCTGATGTTTAGAAATGGCTCCAAGAGATCTTCCCAGCTTATGTAAATCTACAATTTACCTTCTTAGATCTTCACTGAATTCCTTGGACTTTCCCATTGTACTGGTCAGCCCAGTGAATGCTGTCAAATAGTTTGTATGGCACCAAAGAGAAACTACTAGTTGTAGTTAATAGGCCTTGGCCATGTCAAGTTAAAAGACATAGAACCTTTAGCAACACTTATTCAAAGATTTAAGTGAATGTATGTATATAATTTTGAGCCTGTGTGGATTTGAGGTTATCCAAAATAAATTCAAACTTTTAAAAGTCCATAAAGATGTATGCTGTACAATCATTCCACCGCGGAAAAAGAACAGTTCAAAGAAATGATTTTAAAGCCCTAAATTACCGTGACATTCATGCCCACAACTGTAAAATACCCTGCCACTTATTGAATCAATACCAGACATGATTTGTCCTGTATTTTTGTGCACAGAGCTAAGGACAGTGTCTTCCCTCCTTGGCCTGTATGCACATTCAGCTGTCAGATAAAGTTATCCTCACGCATTAGCAAAGAAAGTGTCAAAAATAATCCTATTAGCGATATCGGGTTAGAGAGGCAGAACTCATACTGAGGGAATTGCTTGTGTCATAAATGCATATCTAATAACATGAAATTGGTAGCGGGGACAATTTTAGGTAATCAAACAAGACATATAAATCCCATCCCCACTGTCCCCACTATAAATTAGGCCCACACCTCTGAGGTCTAAGCACGGCCTAACCTTGGCTTTTGAAAATTGTTCTTTCATTTCTCGGCATCAAGGGAAAAATAAGAAAGTAAATCAATAAATAAATTGATATACATAAAAACTNAGTCTGTTAGTTTTTTTAGAACACTGATTAGCATTAGTTCTCATAATTGATGATGACTTAGACCTCGCAGGGCTGATCAAAAATGATTTAAAGAAAAAAGTTATGAAAATAATCAGCAGTTACTTTATCATTTTTATAATGAATACTAATAACTGAACCTACCTTCCAGTGTGTGGAGTAGCTTTCCAGTGGCGATGTCAAAGATGTTAATGATCCCATCAATGGCTCCGCTGGCCAAATACTTTCCATCTGGGCTCTGAGGGGCAAGAAGGCATGAAACCGATTACTTTATAAGTAACAACTGCAGTGAAATTAGATTAGATGATATACAATATTTGGCCCTGGAGATAATAATGGGTTAAGAGTTAAAATAAAGCGAAACTGTGGGGCGAATGAGCGAAAAACACAACTCAAGAGGAGTTACTGGGAAACCAAGGCAGTGAGATCTCATGCCTCAGAAACCACCACACAGCCGGCCAAAATGAGAATTTACAGCTCCTTACGTAAGCTATGCTCAGGATGAATTTTCCTCGTGTGTCCAGAGAATATTCCTTCTTGCCACTTTCCACACCAAAGATGTTGACCTTGCCAAGATGGCTTCCTGTGGCGATGTACTTGGAATCTGGGGAGAAGGCCACTGTCCATGCATCAACTAGAGAAGAGAGCAAACAGAGAGAGAGGGAGCATTAAACACAATAACATCACCACAGAGATGACGTGATCATGCGAATGCCACTGCAGTCAGATCAAACATTAGCCAGTCTTTAGCCAGCCAAGGTCCATCTTCATGTGCGCTACACAGTCTATCCAGGTATCTCCCTCAACTCAAATCACATGGAGTATTCTGAGTACTGCAAATGTGTCGGAGTATTTCCTGCTGGGTGCTACGTGTGTGAAAAGACAACTGTGGATATCCTAACCTGATTCTCCAGAAACTGACCAAAGTTTGTGTGAACACTGCTTCTGTCAGCAAAAATACCAGGCACAATTTCAACTTGGCACAGAGGTAGATGAAGAACCCATAAAATTTTTGATTCCAGATTACTTTTATTAAAAGGCCAAAGGAAAGTGCTCTAAGCATTCCCTTGCAGTTACACTCCCCTCCAAAAGTATTGGAACAGTGAGGCCAATCCCATTATTTTTGCTGTAGAGTGAAAACAGCACACCAAACTAGGCCTTTGTTCACTATAGTAAAGATCATTAAAGAATCTAATCAAGTTAATGGCAATTAATAAAAATAACAAGGAAGCAAAGACTTAGATCACAATCTTTCCTCTAAATCTAATGCAACTATAGTAAAAATCATACGTCCAAAGGAGGAAGAAAGTCCAACTTGGACCGACCACTGTGTGAAACAGAGTGTCACTAATATAAAGTGACATGGCATTTAGATGAAGTACAGCTGGGCTGAAGATAACAGACAGTGTTTGGGTGTAAGGTCCCTGGAAGGTGAGTGTGTGAAAAAAATAAAACAAGCTTTGTTACATCTCCTGCTTGTTTGTTTAATATGAAACTGGGCAACAGTTTACTTTGTAGTGACCTTACTTAAGTGCCAAGTGGTAAACACTAAATAAATAAAAAAAAGGCTATAGATTAACACTCAGCACAGATATGATCTCATCCTTCCATCCTCTGTGAATTAATGTAAAGAAAATATCTGAAGTCCAGTCTTACCTGGTCCAGCATCCATGGACTTTATCTGTTTCCCAGACTCAAGGTCCCAAAGACGGATGTGTGCATCGAGGGAGCTGGAGGCAGCGATGGCCCCGTTGTGACTGATGTCTACTGACACCACCCCCAGCTGGTGGCCCTCCAGCGTCCACTGCAGCTCCAGCTTCTCATCTGACCTACACAAACAGCATGACGCGGAGATTATTTGGTCACGTCAAGTCCAATAAACTCACGTTTTAAGCCAGCGTGGATTTGAGAATCTTTTAAAGTGATGATGAGAAATAAAAAAGAATTTAAACAAACTGGAACATGCTGAGGGGTATCACTCAAAAATTATAGCAGTGTTTTGTGAAAATCTTGCATACAACATGTTATCCAGTGGGTAAGAGAAAGATTAACATATATCAGGGTTTTTCCTGGCTCATAATGAGTCTTTAGGGGGTGACGATGCACTCCTACTCAAATGCCCTTTTGAGAATAACTGTTTCTAAATGTGTCATTTCATTTGACCTTACTGAAAGAAATGTAAATAATTTGTTTGCAGATATTTTAAAGGTTACTATAGTGTCTTAAGTGCTATCAGAAGTAGTAGTGTCTAAATGAAATGCGTACCATTTCCAGACTTTCACCATGTCATCGAGTGAACCTGTGACGATAGTTTCGGAGCCGTCCGCTTCACTTTTACCCCACGCTGCCGTCCAGATGGCATCATCATGTGCTGAGAGGAAACAATGCAGAATAAAAATAAATGTGAATAAAGGGGTGCTTTATTCACACCCGAGGATAAAAGGCTTCCATTACAAGCAATGTCTTTTATAATCTTAACCCCAGTTAATAACAAGAGCATTGCTGAGCTGGTGCCAATGCTCGGCTTCATAACAGGGGGAAAGGAGGGGGGCAAAGTGTTGTTATAGTAAAGTCAGTGAAGAAGTGTGTGAAGTTTGATGGGTCTAGCTGGAACAGTACGCATCTATGATGTGAATTTGAATATCCCAGGTAAGACTGTTCTGCAGTTATCACATTCACAAGATTTTCAGAAAACTTGACCTCTGACCTTTAGCTTGACTACACAGTAAGTAGGGGTGTGTGTGTGGGTCAGCATAGTATCATGATATTTTGTGGGGCAATATAGTATTAATACAGGGACACCAAATATCAATATTTTATTAAATAAAATACTCTAAATAAAATACTTGGTTTAACAAAGCTACCTCCTAATACAGAGCAAGCTGATGGCTCAACTGCACAAGTAAAAACAGGACAGCAACCTCCTTACATCTACAAAAAAAAAAATGAAATAATAATCAGAAGCTGCCTGGTGATTGCATTAAATTTTTTCACATTCTGTGACCCATTGATACTTGTGGTGACTATATTGTTGCCCAGAGCTTGAGGTGTTGCACAGGTCACCTGATAGGAGGCAACATTTCTGCAAACAGTGGCAGTGTGATTTAGACCGACTGCAATCACTCTCAAAGAGATTGACAAAAATTTGCAAATAACTGCTAATTTATAAATGCAGACAGATTGCCAACATGTTGCCATCAGCCTGAATGAGTCTTTGTCAGTGAGCACAACTGAAGGGGACTCCACACAACTGGCTGGGAGCTGGTTGCATTCTGGTTTTATCCCTATAGAACAGGAAGGTTTCTAACCTTCAGGAAGGTAGTTAAATGTGATTTTTCTGTCAAATGTGAATTTCTGTCTATTCAGACAGCAACAGATGTGGGATTTCAACAGTTTTTCACAGTTAAATTTCTGGATTATCAGAAACAGATTGTGTGTAATTGCCAACTAGAGCCCATTCAATGGCAGACTGACTCTGTCTTATGGCAACATTTATGGCAGGTTTTAATGACAGCAAAAAAAATAATAACTTAAGTGAGATAAGTTTATTACTGATTGAAACAGATATTGACAAAATTTAGGACATAACTTGCAGCTGAAAAAAAGGTGATAAATCACAATATATGTTATGGCCACACTCAGCATATCACAAAATGTTAAAAATCTCAACAATATCATATTGTGAGTGAGGTATTTCAATAATATCATATTGTGGCGACTTCGACCTCTAACACTATAACTGGTTTGCATGTATTTATGGCAGTCTGTGTTACCTTAGTTAACAGACGTTTATGCATTTTGCAGGTTTTTTTCTAGCCAAGTGAGGAACAAAAAATATTTCAAGCTTGAGTAAATTCAAATTAATTAATTACTGTTCCCTGGTTATTCAAGGTCCTGGTGATTTTCTTTTGGTGGGCAACATTTTTTAGTACGGAAGTAAAACCCTGCATATGAAGATGAAGGCTTCTTATAATCTTAAAATCTTATAATCTTAATCGTAAATTTCCTGTCTTATACATGATAGAACGCATGAAAAATGTAGTCGGCTGTGTGCAAAGCTATTAATAACTAGATTATTTGAGAATGATACCTAGCTCCTACTTATGTTACTGTGACTGTGCAGTGGGAACCAGCATGTTACTCACCGTGTTCTTGCTTGAACAAAATGCTGTACTGAAATCAAAGCATAAGTTCAGAGTTAATCTCAGTTCGGAGAAAAACGGCAAGGCAGAAAACATGCGGCTGTTTTGATTTACTGCTTACTTGAGTGCTCATTGTTTTGGTCCTGGGACTGTGAGATCCAGTTAAACTCAGCTCAACCTAAGATGAAATGTGAATCAGTGACAGCAGCCCAAAATACATTCTAATAGTGGATTTGGCCTCCAAATTATACACATTTCAACCAGTTTCAGGTCCAAACGAGTCTAGACGGCAGACAATTAAATGGGTACTACTTTAAACCAGCTTCGAGGGCTTGGAAAAAACGAACTTAGTGGGAAAATCTGATGCTAGCGCCTGTTAGCTCAGTGCAGTAGTAGCGGTTACAGCTAATCGCCCAGTACACGGAGCCAAACATGTTAGCCGTGTAAACTAACTAACCGTGATAATCTTCAAGATAACACGTACCTTGAAAATCCCTTATAAATGGTTCATTTAATTTTTGAAGCCCGGTGAGTTACATGTGAGACTCCATAACAACATTTGATGTAACTTCCGTTTTCGGCGAACTTCTTCAACATCCGTTTTTTTTCCTCTACCCGAACATTTCTACCCTATGGAGCTCGCTGTTGCCCCTAGCGGAGCTGCGGTGATAATACGTCTGTGCAGTAATTCCTGTAGTTAAAAATGTTATCGATTAAATTATAAGAGACATTACAAGAGACGTTACATGAATTAAAATCTATAGACGCATTCTGTGACAGCAGATTTGATGATACAACATGGGCTACCAGGATTTTTTTTTTTTTGGGGGGGGGTGACTTGGTCAGCGATGCAAGCTGTTTGTATTTTGCACTTTTTTTGCTCATATGCACTACAAACTTTTGAATTTGTGCCAAAAATGAGATGTTACTGTTTTTCTTTGACAACATTAAGACACACGTGTGAAGAGAGTGTGGTGAGAAGGTGGAAGGAGTACTCTGAGGAGCTGATGAATGTAGAAAATGAGAGAGAACGGAGGACAGACGGAGGGCAGTTAGTGAATTAGGAAGTGCACATGTATGAGGACAGCGAGACAGAGGTGAGATGTGCGGTAGGAGTGACAGATGAGGTCAGGCAGAAGTCACCATGGATCATGATGTTTGCAGACAATATTGTGATATGCAGTGAGAGTAGGGAACAGGTGGAAGAGAGCCTAGAGAGGAGGGGGTATGCACTGGAGAGAAGAGAAATGAAAGCTAGTAGAGGAAAGACAGAATACTTGTGTGTGAATGAGAGGGAGACAGGTGTAACAATAAAGCTGTAAGGAGCAGAGATAGTGAAGGTGAACAGGTTTAAATATCTGCCCAACGCAACGGACACTGAACAAGAGAGGTGAAGAAGAGAGAGGAGTGGGTTGAGAAGAGTGTCAGAAGGATAGCAGCAAGTGTGAAAGGGAAGGTTTATAAGACAATAGTGAGACGTGCTGTGATGTCTGGTTTGGACTCAGTGGCACTGACAGTGAGACAGGAGACAGAGCTCAAGATGTTAAGATCTTCATTGGGAGAGACCAGAATGGAAAAAATTAGAGACATTTATATTAGAGGGACAGCTCAGGCAAGGCGACAAGGCTGAGATGATTTGTACATGCGCAGAGGAGGGATAGTGGATACACTGGACAAAGGATGTTGAATATGCAGCTGCTGGGCAGGAGAAAAGGAGGAAGATCTCAGAGAAGATTCATAAATGTAGTGAAGGAGGAGATGCAGAGGGATGGTGTGACAGAGCAGGATGCTGGGGACAGGGTGAGAACGGAGGCAGGGATCTGCTGTGGTAAGCAGCCAAAAGAATAATAATAAGAAGACAATAAGACACACACATCTGGGATTATCACTGAGCCAATTACAGTTTATATTTGTTTTATATTGTATTTGCACTCAAAATTTAAATTTAGTCGCACAAACTTACAGATAAAATAAGTAAAATTTCAGATTTTTAAAGCAGTGTCAAACATGATCAATTCACCACCCTGCTTCAAATGCAATAATAACAGTTTAAAGTAAAACCTCTGTGACCAGAGAAAAAGAGAAACTGGAATCTGATCACTAAGCAGGAAAATATTTAAACACTTTAAAAGTAAAAGAAAATACAGGGTTTTAAGTAACCCTTAAAGTGAAGCATAAACTGGAAGCATACAGAGGATGTCACTGTAATTCTCCTGACAGCTCAGGACCTGAACAAGAAAGATGAGATAGGCTCTATTTATAACAGAGAGAGAAAGACAGAGAAAGCTTGACTGGTCCTCAGAATGGGCCTTACATTAGCTATAGCTATTCTGCTGCAGATATTCAATTCTGGTAAACCATCCATTTAAGATGAATAATTTCCTTTGAGGCAAAGAGACAATGATCCTTTCAGTAGCCTAGCTTGGAGTGCTGTTTTTTTTCTTGAAGAAAATTAGACTGTACATAAAAGATAGCAGCTGGTCCTGTTTTTGAATCCTTGACTTGAGCATTTTGGCCATTGCCCTGTTAGTCCTGATTTACTGTCCTTTTGAACACTAATGGGGAACATAATGAGCCAAACAAGTCCATGACTCTAAACCAGTAATGGATGCCATAAACTCATTGGGAAAACCATTCAAGAGGTCATAGGTCACAGGAGTAGGTTTATTTCTCCTTAAACGTCTATAATCTGGGCTTCCTTTTGAAATCAAAGGAGGTGCTGGCCATTATAAAGAATGCAGGTTTAAAACACTTTTGGCTGGCTTTAGTTTTCAGAAAGAATTTACTTCCATCTTTTATGTACAGTCTATCACAGGTTCCATAAGGCTGCTGAATATAAAATAAATGACAACACGGTAAAATACAAATGTAATAACAGAATGTTTTAACTGGTCACAAATGCAAAAATGTACTTTTTTTTTTTTTTTTAATCCCTTTGCCATTCAAAATTGCTTCACTGTGTGTTAAACCATGTCTGTAAATGTGTGAAAATGAGAACTTGGAGCACTTAGACTAAAAGTGTTTGGCTGGTGAAATTTTTTTTAACACAAAAACCAGTCATAGAACCGCACCCATGCTGCTCAAAACTGTTAATACACTGAATGATCTCTTATTCATAGTGCTTGATCACAGGAGCTTCATCATACATGTGGAAGAAGGGAACAGGAAGCATTGTCAAATATGAAGCTACACCTACATTATTAAACATGAAGCACACTGTATACAGCACAGCATGTGGATTTTGCTTCTTTTTTTTCCAGCTTCCACTGGAACATATGCATATATTTTTCTTCAGGCAAATTGATGCAGCAATGATAAATGCAGCTGTTTTCAGCCAAGATGTTTCAGGGAAGCAATAATGGTGGGTAATGAACCTGTTGTTGTGGCACAGACTGCAGCATACTGAAAGGAGGATGGTGTCATTATCTTTAACATGGCAAAACGAAGCACTGTGAGAGCAGAGGGGCATAATTTACCGTTTACCCCGTTTGCAGATTAGATGAAGGCATTTCTGTTATACAAAGAGACGATTTTCTGTTTTAGTCTTGAGGAAAAAACAAAACTGCCTTTTAATTCTTTTGGATTGAAAACAAAGAATAAAATCAGCTGCATTTATATTTAAAAACAGATAAAGGCTGAACTGAGACTCCGCCAAGGAGGTTATGTTTTTGGTCGCGTTGGTTTGTTTCTCTGTTTGTCTGTTTGTTTGTTTGTTTGTTTGTTTGTTTGTTTGTTTGTCAGCAGGATTACTCCAAAAGTTATGAACGGATTTCGATGACATTTTGTGGAGTGGTTGGAAATGACAAGAGGAAGACGTGATTAAATTTTGGCGGTGATCCGGATCACGATCTGGGTCCAGGAATTTTTTTAAGGATTCTTCACTATTGTGGGATAGGGGGTTATTGTTGTCTGGGAAAGATGAAAGATTCTTTCACAGTATTTAGATACGCGTATTACAGCGTCAGTGACCCTATGGCCTTGGCGGAGGTTTGTGCTCTCTGAGTGCTTCTAGTTTTTGTGGTGTTTTAAGTGCACTCTGCTGTGTGCGTGCCTTCAAACTTCAAACCCATCTGAGCCTAAATGGAGGGAACAATAATGTATAAAAGACAATCCTATCGCTGTATCCAACACCAGGGCATTTCACATAAAAAAAAGATGAGACATATAAAAACACATAATTTATGCATAATCTATAGCGCTGTGCTCAGGGGTTAAAGTCCGAAATGGCCTTTTTGGTGCAGATTTCCTTATGTTGTAGTCGCAGTACTTCAGCTTCTAGCTTGCAGTACAGAGGAGGAGCGAGCATAAAGGCAGCGATATTTTTAAAGTGGCTGGTACACTAAAATGCAACGTTTCTATCAGCTCTACAAATATCAGCAAACACACAAGTGTTTCTGTACAGTTTGTCACAGTGTGTCTGCTAACTAAATGTACAGCTGTAGTGTAGTGGACTGTAGTGAATTTACAGTAAAGCTCTGTGTTGGACTGGTGCAGAGTGGCTGCGGTGTTCATGGTCAGAATTAGGTTACATCAAGTGTAGCATGAATTTGAATTTAAGCTGATGATGCTGAGAATTATTCAGTGAATCCATCCTTTATACCAACTGTCAGTGTGGGGGATGGAAATCAGCCAAGATAGCTTGTGAAATACTGGGTTACATCTTGTTGAATTCAGTTGTGTAAATCCATAAAGAGCAGCAGCAGCACAGCTCAGCTGATCACTGTCATGGTCCTGGGTCTTTTGCCCAGTGCTTTGTGTTTTTGGGATTTTTGAAATTTTGTTATCGTTTCTTGTGTTCTCCTTATGTGTTCTTAGTCAGGCTTCCCAGGTGTGTTAGAGTTTTTCCTCCCCCCTTGTGTCAGTCCCCTGCATTTTAATTCTTGTCTGTGTCTTCCCTGTTTTGTTATCACTTCCTGTTTTATTCTGTGAATCACTAATCTTTGTGCTTGCTTTGAGTTTCGCTTCCTGTGTCTCACTTGTTCACCTGTGCCTCATCCTCTCCAGCTGCCTCACTCTCCCTGATTACCTCGTGTGTCTCAGTCTTCCCCTTGCCCCTTGTCCGAGTCTTGTTGTCTTAGCGGCAGTATTTTGTTCCTGCGCTCCCCGTGTCTCTAATGTTCTTTCGTTAGTTTTTCCCCAGTTTAGGTTTCCTTGAGTTTTGGAACCTACCTTGTCCCATCGCTCGTGTTTTCAGCCAAGGAGGCAACATGAAACAAAAAAAACAATTTAGTATACATATTATTACCAATATTATTATATTAATATAGCACAAGGTTCAGTTAGCTCTGCACAAAAATAACTGGTAGAAATGTCCTTCAAAGAGCAACTTTCTTGTAGTGCTCAGATTCATCTACTGGCTATATTTCCCTGTTTTATTTTTAAATTATTGTTATTATTATGACAGGGAAATATTAGTTACTCTCTGTAGGGCTTTGCCTTTTATGATCCAATCCTCTCTCCCTACCCTGATAATTTCCATACACCCCCTCATGTTATTTAGTTCATATCAGTAGCTTAAGTAAGGTTTTGTACCTATACAGTCATGTAAAGGCAAAAAGGTCAAAAGCTCACCAGAATAAAAATAAATCCTAAATGATTCCACACTGAACAAATTATACAGACTAATACATAATTAATGCAATACAGTGGAATGCATAATGGAGACATCATTTGTTAAAGCCTGCAGGGGAATCAACAAGAACGATCCAGATGAATTTTCCGAAGCAACAAGCTTTGATCTCTGTTTGTGCTTCACGACTGGTTTCAGGCTAATTTGTTCTACTTTAATATCTTACAGGATCTGTAGAAGTGCATGAAAACAGAAAAAAGCAGTTATTGACAACATCAGCTGGAGTTTGATTAACTTTAGGGCAGAGAGACGTTTTCCAGATTCACCAGACTTTTTTCTAAATCAATAAAACCTGCGACCTGAGCTGCTTTTTTCTATATTATTTCCTTTTCTGCTTTTTGATCCACCTCGTCAATGTCTGTGAAAGCAAAACTTCACATTAATGCAGCTGTCGACAAACCACTGGTCTACAAATATCTTCTAAAAGAATGAATTTAGTCTTTCTGATCCCCAGAGAGAACCGACGTGTCAGTCCTGTTCTGTTAATGGGACAGAGCGTCCAGGGGGAGGGACCTGCACTGCCTCCCATTAAAGACAGTTGCTATAAAGGAGCTGAAGACTAAAGATTGCACCCAGCACACTGAGACACACAGATGAAAAAAGCAGCAGAGTGTGTGTCTGTGTGTGTGTGTCCGTCCATGTGAATAAAGCAACAGAAACAATTGGGTGTAACAGTGTGAACGGGAGGCTGAGCCCAGAGCAAAGGACACGGGAGCGCAGCGAAGGAGAAGGAGGGTGAGAAAGAGTCAAAGAGAGAGAGACAGACAGAGGAGAGAGAGAGAGGAGAGACATCAGAGCGTGGAACAGGTTCTTTCTGCAGCCCTTGCACTCAGCCTCAGCCTCAGCAGACATGCCTAACTTTGCCGGCACCTGGAAGATGAAGAGGAGTGAGAATTTTGATGAACTTCTCAAAGCTTTAGGTCGGGGGGGGGGGGGGGGGGGGGGGGGGGGGGGGGGGGGGGGGGGGGGGGGGGGGGGGGGGGGGGGGGGGGGGGGGGGGGGGGGGGGGGGGGGGGGGGG
>JASGAU010408641.1:0-21883 GCA_030220045.1 Australoheros facetus
TGTAATATGCAATGCAATGTATGCTGTAACAAGAAGACTGCTGCTGACAGCAGGAAGTGACACAAACTAAAATCCAGATATCGGTCCTGCTGATGGGTTAAGGACCTTCTACGGCCCTGTTCAGCTCTCCTAGAGTAACTGTCTGCCTCCTGGAATCTCCTCCATGTTTTTGAGACTGTGCTGGGAGACACAGCAAACCTTCTGGCAATGGCACGTATTGATGTGCCATCCTGGAGGAGTTGGACTACCTGTGCAGCCTCTGTAGGGTCCAGGTATCACCTCATGCTACCAGTAGTGACATTGACCCTTGCCAAATGCAAAAACAGTCAGAAAAGATGAAGAGGGAAAAATGTCAGTGGCCTCCACCTCTAAAATGCTCCTGTTTTGGAGGTTATCTCATCATTGCCCCTCTAGTACACCTGTTGTTAATTTCATGAACACCAAAGCAGCTGAAACTGATTAACAACCCCCTCTGCTACTGACCAGATCAATATCCCAGAGGTTTAACTGACTTGATGCTAAACTCTGATTAAAAAGTGTTCCTTTCATTTTTTAAAGCAGTGTATTTAACACGAGCGCTTTGGTAATCAATCTGTCATCATTCAGAGTGCAATAACTGGATGTAATGGCAATGGCAATTTTATTTATACAGCACATATAGCATAAAAAACTAGGTCTACTATATGTTAAAGCAATAAAAACAACAGAACAGTTATTAAATGTAAGCATGTGAGAATAAAATGTGGATTTATTATCATCACAGAATAATATCTATAAGCTACATCTTTATAACATTGTGACTCCATGAAGAGTAAAGCAGCTGTCAGGTTGTCAGCTGGTCACCTGCACTGAAACATTTACTGTAGTAATTACTATTTACATAAAGCAAATCTGTACCAAGCTTTAGAACAAACTAAACACTGATCACTGGACCGCCATTTCTTATGTTCTAACTGGTCAAAAATAAAATACCCATCACAGCTGGCAATCTTGTTGGAGATGATGCCATTATATAGGTCTCTTTACTTCTGGATCTGACTAATATCATAGTTCATGTTCAGGTTCAGGTCAGCTATATAGAGAAGCATAAGTGCAACATAATGAATAACAAATCATTCAATCAGCATCCTGGAGAATATCAAAACTATGATTTGGTCATTTAAGTGATGGCTGATGGAATAAAAGTGTTTTTACACTGTGTTCTTCTGCACTTTGGCACCTTTGTCCAGAAGAAAGAAACTGAAATTCGCTATGCAAAGAGAGCGAGTCGTTAAGGGGCACAGAACAGTTTATTTATAGGTCCATAAATAAACTGTGTCTTATACGTTTGATGCATATTTTTATCTTCATCTCTTTTTATGTTAATGTCACCTGCATTTCATCCCTGTCAGGTTACAGCTAATTAATTAGATTTAAAATTCCGTTTTAAAATTTGGTTGGATTCCAGCTTCATCTATTCATGAAATTTCAAGTTGGGTAAATGATGACTGACTGGATGACGCTGATTAAAATTACTTTAATTTTTCCCTCTCCATTTTTTTTAAAGAGATGAGATGGGGAATCTCATCTCCTCTCGTGTCACAGTGAGGACTGACTCACAATCATATTCATGGGCCCAGAGGATTAAAATTGAGGCTCTGCTCTTCATTTACCCCTTGCCATGTTGAATCCTGGTACCGGAGCTTCACTGATGATCACTTTCTCTCATTAGCCACACTCTTAATTCAGGGTGAACATACTCAGAGCTGAATGAACTAATTCTATCCAGATTTTCTGGAGCCGAAAACTCAAGAGTTGTCCATCTCAGAGTCAATCAGCTCAAAGTTTATGGGTAGACTCAGAGTTTGTTTAGCCTGCTTTCTGGAAAAGGGCCCTGAAGTCTAAGTCTAAATACAGTCTATGGGTCATCTTGTTCCTGGTTTGTTTGTGCAGTTAGCTATTACAGAATGAGAGGTAGGGTGCATCCTGGACAGGTCACCACTCTATTGCTAACACATACACAATTCACATTTACACCTACAGCCAATTTAGAATCACCAATTATCCTACATGTAACATGCACGTCTCTGGACTGTGGGAGGAAGCCCGAGTACCTGGAGACAACCCACGCAAGAACAGGGAGCTCATGCAAACTCCACACAGAAAGGCCCCAGCTTCACACTCGGTCTAGATAAATTTGGTGTCCCTTTTGTAACTGATAAATATCCAGTGTAATTACTGTCTATTACCGATACTGTTTTCTAGGATATATCTGATTCAGTATCCTTAATTATGTTATTAAGGAAAAAAATATCTGCTATCATTATAGTAAACTGACTGAACCAACTGAATTGACAAGATAATTAGTCTTTCACAGTCTCAAACTCAACGTGGATTCTGGGAACGCTTGATCATAATTTGCAATGTAGAAGAAAGTGAACAATGTAATTGGTCCTCTCATGACATAAGAGCCTTTTAAGCCATTATACCGCAGTTGCTAAGATCTCTACAATGTTCTCCTTGTGGGTGACTGTTCCTTAGTTACATAAGCTGCACTTGGTACAAGATCACATACTGTATACACTAAATCACCGCAGTGCCTGTAATTAAGACCAAAGCACATGCAGTATTTTCTCTAATTGCTGTATTATTGTAGTGTCTAGTGGGATAATACTGACACAGAAAGACAGAACAATAACATATTGGAGATTAAAATTCTATTTAGCGTGAAAAACTTATTATGTGCTTACAATATTAGCACAGACACGACTACTAGCCTACTCTGTAGATCTGCTAAACACTGCTATCACGGTCCAAAGCAGCATGGATCTGTGCTGTATGTATGGCACAGAAATGGCTGACTGCTGAGCAGATTTTTTTTTTCCCTAGGAATGACGTAGTTAAACTCAAAGACCTCAAGCTGTTCAAACCCCTCCTGAATTCATTTCTGTGAAAACTGAATGTCTTTCCCCCCCTGTGGCATAGTAGAGAGCATGAAAAGGACTGCAGAGTGCTATCACTGTAGGCTGCTGTTCTGTGTGCCACAGTTGACACAGTGAAGAGCAATGGGAGCTCTGTCTTACACACAGCCAAACAGCCAACAGGGAATACTGAAAGCACTTGTGGGTTTATCATACCTTTGACTCTCCTACTTTTCTCTCTCCTGTGCCGTCAGAGAGGTGCCACAAGCGCTGATGAACAAAAGACATGCTGAATCATATATAATGCATATGGAATGAACCAAACAGGCACGGCGAGCAGAAGACAGACAAAATGTAGAGGACGGGGCCCTTTCACAAGTCATTATAGCATGTGATAGCAGAGTAAATGTGGGTATAATTGATTAAATTAATTATGTTTTCATTCTATTTAGTGTCTCACAGCAATTCAGCAAGCTAGCATGCAAACTACCGCAGCCATGGCCCATCTGAATGCAGTGTGGCTATAATTATTGTTATTATTCCACCTGTGTTTGCCTTGTAATCAATTATTAAAATAGCCCCTGTGAAATAGGTTTTTTAAGGCCTAAAAAAAAAGATCTACAACAGAAAATTTGCAGCATCTAAAAGTCATGTCCTTCAGGAACAGGACAAAATATAGAAATCTTGTTCAAGCCTCATCAGAAATGGTATTAGTGGAAGGGGTGTCTAGAAGCCATTCTTAATCTCAGTAAAGTGTTTAAGACTCTTTGTTTTGCCTTATATACTTCATTTCCATTTATATTTGCACATTTCTATAAATTGCTGCATCTATTTCCTGTTTTCCAAGCAAAATATAAAAAAATGACAGGTGGCTCAGTCAGACAAAGTCAAGCAAACAAATCAGGTCTACTGACCCTGTGTGGACAATTAAAAACAAGCTTTAGTGCAGCTACTGAGAAACATCCATCCATCCATCCATCCATCCATCCATCCATCCATCCATCCATCCATCCATCCATCCATCCATCCATCCATCCATCCATCCATCCATCCATCCATCCATCCATCCATCCATCCATCCATCCATCCATCCATTTTCTGCTGCTTATTCAAGAGTTCCCAAATACATTTTTTAAAGTCAGTTTAAGTGTCTCTTGCTTGATGCATTCAAGAAAATTTAAAAGTGGTAATATTTAAGCCAGCTTCTCATTTCTTGGTGGGTTGTAAGCCAGCCTGACACTCACTGGGTTTGGATGCTGTGGACTTCACAGCACCTACATACTAAGCACCTCCCTACACTGGTAGTACTCTTCAGCCTGTTACATACTATCCAACCAGAGAGACTTGCTATCCTCTTGCTTTTGGTGTTAGCGGTCCTCATTTAGTTTTCATGTACTCGTATAGCTAAGGCATCCACCCAACAGAGGAGGGGAGAGCAGCAGATGTGTGCAGACTATGACAGACAAACTTCCCAGCCCTCCACCCTTTGCTTCATTTCAGGTTGACCACAGAGTCAGGTGTGGTTCACTGATTGATCATTTGATATCATATCCTATCAGTGAACCACAGTCTACTAAAGTAAATACATGTTTTTACCCTCTTTTCTCCCCCTTTTCAAAAGTTGCAGCCAGAAATCACGCTCAGGTGAGTTCATTCATGTGGCACGCAGGGTCAAGGTCAATTCAATACTGGCGTTCTGTTACTAATTCAGCTATTACTTCTCATTTTTTAAGTTTGTTTAGGAAGTTTGAATTTGCAAGATAAATCTGTTTGATTTTCTCTTCCAAGTTAAAGGGGCTTCATGTGGAAATTACTGAATTTTGTAATTTTGCAATTTTGTTCCTTCATTCACGCCAACTGCTCCACCATTATTTTGCCTTTTGTGTTTAGGACATCATTTAATTTTCAAGCTCATTAGGTGATAAGTATGATGTTAGATCTGAAAAAAACAAAACAAAAAACAAACAAAACAAAAAACAGTGCAGCAAAACCTTTGATTCAATTATGGGTTTGCATAAACTCGGGCAACTTTTAACTAAGTGAGGAAGTATTTTGATGGAGTAAACAGGTGAATGGCTGAAAATGAGTGCAAAAAAAATAATAATGTGAAGGTGGTCTGACTGTCACAAAAATCCTCAGTCATTTCAATTACAAGTCCAGGAAGAACTCTCTCTCATGGTTCTCACCTGGTGAGGAGTTTTTCAATTTACTGTTTACCTTTAGGGTCACTCTCAAGTGTACACATTCAGTTTTGCACCATCTCTTTCACAGTGTGTAATTATTTAATGGTATATTTCTGCTTTTGTTCAAGTTCAGCCTTGTTCAGGTGCAGACTGAATCTTTTATGCTGGAGGGTTTCACATACGTTTCATTTTTATAACAAAATGGCAAATCAAGGTGCATGTTTTCATAGTCTATAGCAGTGGTTCCCAAAGTCAAGAGTGCTGTGGCTCACTTAAAAACCAGAAATATTTAGGTCAGATAAGATAAGATAAGATAAGATAAGATTTTAATGATCCCACGACGGGGAAATTTGTGCATTACAGCAGCTCAGTACAGAGAAGAAGGATGAATAAAAAAATGAAATAAAATAAAATAGAAAAACACTATATACATAAAATATATATCAATACACATATCAATATATACATATCAAAATCACCAGTTTTAATTAGCTTTTAATATAAATAAATACATTTATATAAATATGTAACTAGGTGTTTAAAGCAAGCCATTAAAGCAATATAATGCATTATGACAGACCTGAATCAATTAAATATGTTTGTATTAATTGCAAATTTCAGAAGAATCAAATCCTTCCTCAGCAGGTAGCAAAACAGATTGCCCTGTGATTTCACAACATATCCATTGGGGGCGCTGTGCAGCACATCTGGAGTGACTGATCATTGCCAGTGAGCTTCAAAGAACCTAACACCCTTTGATGCTTGACTACATTGTCTGTGTCTGCCAAGAAATGTCCTGGTTTTGGCATCAGGTGCAGCCCGGGACATGTCAGAGAAGTCATTGACAGGTGGGAGCATGTGAGAGGTGGTTCCAAAAACAAGAAGGCTTGCCATTGTGTTATTTGCTGAAAATAATACACAAATTTACATTTGCTCTTATAGACGTTAACATGAGGCCAAACTCCATCCTTCTACTCTTAATACTGTTTATTTAATGCAAACAAACTTCCACATTTTAGCATTTCTGTCATCAGCAGTGCAATTTTAAAACTGGGTAAATTAAATTTGTCAGAGTGACCTAGTTGCATTTGGAGTGGTTTCCAGCTGACGAATGACATTGTTTTCAATTAGTCTCATACCACAATAATTTCATGGAAATACCTTTCCTGACAGATGTGTGTATTTAGATAAATGACATTTGTGAAATGAATGCAAACATTCCTCAGTGCTGTAAATCGATGCGAAGCCCAAAGGACTGTGAGTCACTCTGTGAAACATGGCACAGCTTTCTCCTGATACACCAAATCTGAATATATATCTTGAGTGTGTGTATATATATATACAGTATATACTGTATATATATATTACTGATGGTATCCTTCCTAGTTTGGTACAAGTGTGCCCTTTATATTCTGACTGTCATATCAATGTTTTATTGTTTGTTTTCAAAGAGCAGTGGTTTGATTCAGTGCAAATTACTGCTGTTGATGGTAAACCTTGACATTACTGTAGCCCCCATGCACAGACTGCAGAAAATAAGCTTAATAATATGTGTTTTCTCTGGTTACACAGTCACTTTGCAGCTGTCCTCTGAGAGTTTCTAAATGGAGAATTTCTAGATTTCCTACTTTATACTTATTATTTCATAGTATGCATTCTTTATATTACCCAGAACATATGTGGCCCTTTGGAGCTGTAGCCCAAAAATATAAATTTCTGATATGCTTTTGATAGAATTGATTAAAAAGACATGTTTTTATTTACTTTTAAAATTATTTTACTGTGCTTCTAATGTCTGTTTTAATTACTGTTTGGAAATGGGAGGGGCCTTTTAGGGAGGCTATCCCTTCAACCAAGCAGCAAACATTTGCAAAATACTAATGTGTTATGAGCGAAATTGGCTTCTAGATTTCAGTACTGTACTGACATATTTGTGACAAAAGATATATGTTTAGCTGTAAAGCCAGATGTTAAAAAAAAGGGGAAAAAGGTGCACTCCTGGCAACATGAAGGAGGAAATATAAGTATTTATATTTATATTTCTCTAGGAAAATGGGAAATGGGTGTAGTGAATTATTGAAATGTCCAAACATACATGGAAATAAAGCATGTAAAGAAAAAACAGTGTTTACACAATTCTAACAAGCTTGAAAGCCAATATTTGGTATAACCACCTTTATTCTTCAACAGAGCCTGAACTCTGTTAGGCAGCTTTCTTGTCATATTGAAGTCATCTTCATGAATGGCTCTGCAGGCCTCTCAAAGGACATTTAAAGCTCTTCTTAGCACTTCCTTAGTTTGGCTGCCTTTTGTTCTGTTCCCTGTCAAGATGATCGCACACCACTTCAACAATGTTGAATACGTTGAGGTCCGGGCTCTGGGGAGGGCAATCCATGACTGACATTGTTCCACTGTGTGTTTTTCCAGGTATACTTTTACTGCATTGGTAGTGTGTTTGGGAATACTTTCATTCTGAAAAATGAAGCCGTTGTCTATCAGACTTTTTCCAGATGGTATTACATGGTGGATTGAAATCTGACAGCACTTTTCTGCGTTCATAATTCCATCAAATTTGAAAGGGGCCACAAACCACTGTGTTTTACAGATTGTTGTAGACGCTCACTGTTGTACGTCTTTCCCAGCTTCCTCTGTACATATTGATAGCAGTTTGAACCAAAAATGCCCAATTTGGATTCATCACTCCTTGAGATCTGTTGCCACTGATTTTCTTGTGTAATCTGCCTTTTCTTCCTGTTTCCCTACCTTAAGAATGGCATCTTGATAGCCACCCTTCCACTGAGACCATTTCTGATGAGGCTTCAGTGAACAGTAGATGGCTCAAATGAAGGTCCAGACGTATCTCTCAGGTCTTGTGTCAGGTCTTTGCTGGAATTCTTCCCATTTCTTAATGGCATGACATTCAGATATTGTTCATCTGCTGTAAAGTCATTTAAGGACATGCAGCACATGATGCAGAGATATGCCAAGTTTTCAGCTAATAGCTCTTTGGGAATCACCTTGTTGGTGGAAAAATAATATTTTATGCCTGTCAAATTGTGCTATATTTGACATTTTCCACTAAAGAAATGGGAGCAAATGATGTGTTTTTGCCACAGGCTGCAAGTAACAAAGTGCCTAAAGATAGAATTTAAAATTGGTTCTTTGCTACGTTGTCTGTTATGTGTAGATGCAACACCTGTGAGTTAGGTGCCTTTTTTATGCTTCACTTATTCATAGGTCAGTGTTAAGTGGGTTAAACAAAGAAACAAAGACACACACACAAAAAAAAGCATTCTTTTGAAAATGGTCAGGTAAAAGGACTGGACTGAAAATGAGCTTTAAAAAACAAGCAAGTCTGACTCTTTAGAAGTAAAATATAAAAAAATGAGAGGTGGCTCAAGACTTTTGACTTTTTGCCCTATATTTGTTCATACGTTACATTTTACCTTAAAAAGAAGTTTCAGCAAAGACTTGTGATGCTTTTACTTTAGAGAAGTCTTGAACAATCGTGCTCCTTTTGTGTATATCCGTGCAATCAGATGCTTGTGCTCACTGTTTACTTGTAATGCACAATTTAAAAAGTCTGAACGCTTGTTTAGCATCACATCATCAAATGCATGCGACCTTAAACCTGAAGAATGTGCTCTGGGTGGCAGCTGCTGTTTTCATCAATCATCGCTTTAGTTGTTTTCATTCTTTACAGCGGCGCCAGCATGTGATATGCTGCTCTCATTTTGTTATGGTCAAGTGATTCTTTGAGAATAGCATTATAATCTATTTTTCAGCTCTTATTCCCTTGTGTGAGTGTGCACGTGTGGTTATGTACTGTTATGGATAGTAGTGGCAGGTATTCTATGAACCCCAGAGGAGCTCTGCTGCAGCATATTTCAGATGAATCACCCGGTAGGTGGCAGGGGGTTATTACAGAGAGAAAAACACAGTGATATAAAAAATCTAAAAGAGATAAAGAAGATTGATGCCTCTCCAGCGGGCACACGTGTTAAAACATGCCAATGACTCTATCACCTTTAGGTCCTCTTTCTTTCTTGCTTTTCCCGCTCTCTATTTCCCTCTCTCCGCTTCTTCCAGATCCACAGTCACCCCACTGCTTCTTCACTTCTTCTCTCCTCTCTTCACCTCTGCCATCTACGCTAATAAATCCCATTTAAGCTCTCGTTGCGACCCCTCAATCATCACCCGCGACCAGCTTAAAATAACACTGTGGGAACAGAGAGAATGAAGCTGGTGTGCAGGAGCACCATGCCGATGTTATTAATTGTTGAAGAGATGAATATCCCATTACAGTCCGACTAAGGAATAGAGATGGAGCGGGGGTTATGCCGTGATTAATGCTAAGTTCATGCAATGCATGATTAATTCTGAAGCACGAGTGGGTGTTTAATCAAGGCCACATGCGATATGATCAATTATAGGGTGAAGAAAAAGAGCCGGATGATTAGACTACCTTTCAGAGTGTGAAACATACTGTATGTCACCAGAGGTTTAGTGGGTTCAGTTGTAATGTTGGATTACAATGAGGAATATAACCGTGGAGGCTGGATTACACTGTTGCTTTGAAAAGATGGGAGGGTTAGACTATATTGGGCTCATTCATGTGTGAGCTGAATGTGCTCACTACTTTTCCAGCAGGGAGATCACACAAAGTGGTACAAGTCCCCTACAATAAGGGAGAGTGTCGGCTCACCTGCTTTTGTTTTAAGGCTGCCCCCTCAAAGATGTTTCGAGGAATCAGTTTAAGATCCCTGATTCGACTCAGATTTCCTGAGCCAAGCATTTGTTTAGCTGTGTAACATTTGCTGTACTCATGAGTAGCAAATGATGTAGACTTTTGAGTAACCTGTGTGCTTTGTAGGTTTAGTTGCAACATAGTATGTGGAAAAATGGTACCAGCATGGCACTCCACCTGCTGTGAATCTATTTAATGAGGCAAAAATGTCCTTTTTTCTGTTCATAATTCCATTTTTTTTGACAAGATCCCTGAAATGCAGAACCAAACATGACAGAGCTTTCAGCCATCGTGTTTTACAGACGGCTGTAGACACTCAGAGTTGTCCCTCTCTCCTGACTGCCTCTGTACATACTGATGATGACTTTTATACTTTCATGAGGAGCAAATATTTGAATCTGCTTTGGCAGAATTCTGACTTCTAGTCAGGCGCATATTCAGATACCAAATTACACTAAAACATAACACTTTTTGCAGCTGAACATTCATTCGTATCTGTCATTTCTTCCTATTGCATGAAATAACCATTCCTGCTAAAAGTTTTTGAAACTACATATACAGTAGGAGAGTTCTGACTGAAAAGGACAGACAAATTCAACCCGACATGTCACCAAGAAACTGAAAATTGAATCTTATAAGGGGCCAGTTTTGCTTTCACGTGCTGTTTGCTTTAATTTTAATTTGAGGATGGGTTAGGTATGGACACAAAAAATATTTAAGATAAAGAAAAAGACATGATTTAGCTGTAAAAAAAAAAAAGCCTTTCATTAAACAAATGTTAGAAGGCTTCCTGTCATAGCCCTGTGTCCTTTGACCCAGCGTTTTAATTTGTATTTAGTTCCACCTGTGTGTCCTTGTGTTGATAGTGTCATGATGTTCGCCTGTGTTTCCCTGATGTGTCTGCTTCCCTCATCAGCCATTGTGTATTTAGGTCCTGTGTTTTCCCCTGCTTGTTGTCGTGTCCTTGTAGTCATCATAAGTCACCATGTGTTCCTTGTGGTTTCCAGCAATAAAGCGGAGTTTGTTTTTTTTTTTTTTGCATTTTTGACCACAGCAGCTTTTTGTGACAGTGGAGAGAGACAGGAAATGGGGGAAAGATACACGGGCAAACTGGCGACGGGCCGGGACACCGGCTTCACCACTTAACCACCCAGGCGCCCAAGCAGAGTTTTTTTTGAGTTTACAGCCGAGTAAGTGTCCTGCATTGGGGTCCTCATTCTGCCTGCTTCACACTGCTAAATGACACTTCCAGCATAGCAAGCGCCACCTAATCCGAAGGCAATGACATCGATGCACATTTTATTTATTTATTTATTTTTAAGCCTATCATGTCTGATAGTTTTCGCGATCAGAATGATGATCCGAATGCACTATAGGCTACTCTTGTTAATATTTGTATTTTAATTTTTAATTTATTTATTTATGTCAGGCCTGACAGGTAGGAAGGTAGGGGTAAGAAAAAGAGGGATAAAGAGAAAGAGGAAAAAAAAGAAAAACAAAGGGGAGAAAAAGATATACATACATACAGTACATACACATATTCACATATCTATACACATGCATATACACACAATCTTGCTGTGGCTTGCAGTAATGTCTGTATGTGCCTCTGTCATGGAATGTACTCACTAATGAGGGCAAGAAAGTGCAACCACGACCCCCGTTATCCAGAGGCAAACAGGGAACAGGGGACGCGGCCTATCCACAGCCCACTAGGAGCTCAGAAGACACGAGGCCACACATCCTGATGGCAACTGCGTGCACACCCCTGAGGAGGAAGGAGGAAGACCCCAGATAGAGCCCCCACGGTCAAAGAGCAAGAGCCCAGAGAGCCAGAGGCAATGAGCAGAACACCCCACCCCCCCGTAGGCCGGCACCCACCACACAAGCCGAGACTGTGGCCCTTAGGCCCCAGGTGCCCGAGAGCCGCCCAGCTGTCCACACGCACACGCACACGCACACACACACCAACACACATACACACACAGTGGTCCTGAGTCTAGGATCGATGCACATTTTAAAGGATTCGAGTGTTTTTATTGTCATTCCAGGACATTTATTCACATGAGGTGAAATTAATTTTTGCACTCAGGTCCCGATTAAAGCCAACAAGAATAGCACACATCAAGAGCAATATATGCAAAAACAAGAAACATATTATAAAAAATATATAATATATAAGTATATAAGAAACAACTAAATAAGAAAATGACACCTATAAGAACTGCTTTCACAAGCAACCCATCTGGTTGCTTCCTGGAGGAGGCCAGTCTAAAGCATGAATGCTATTTTAGGAACAAAAGTGACTACAGTGGATTTAACATAAAGGAATTGTTTCACTCTGTGGGGAGTACACTTACTCACATTCCTGAATTGAGTTAGATAAAGTGTTGTATGTGAAGGTACACTGTGGTGCACTATGGAGATACAACCAGCAGCTAGCCTGTATCATTCTAAGACACATTATACCTTTATACAAAAAGTGAAGTGTAAAAATGGCAGTATTACGGGGGAGTCTTGGCAACAGTTAAGGCTGCAGTGTGTTCCTGGCCGAGACATTTTTATGTAATTCCTTTGTTTTGTGTGTGCGTATCGGACTAATGACCCCTTATAAAACACTGGCAGGACAGACTGCTCTGCAGATCCCAGACTCCTCAGTTGGGATTCTTTCAGCGTGTTTTGTTTAACTGAGATATTCAGATAACGCTGTTTACCAGCTGTCTATTCTCTAAGCTACAGCACCTGCTGTCTGTGGCCGAAGCAAGCTCGTTTATCTTTCTGGATAGAAAAATATTTCTCTTTTCAAACATATTAGTAAGTATACAAATGTTTCTTCCTTAAGAACCAACGTCTGACTAACTGTTAATACCTCACATAGCAGAGGCAAACAGAAAGCACGTTAACCCGGCAGCAACATTTAATTTTTGTTCTATTGCAAGAATTTCCTGGAGCAAAGTAAATTTGCTCACACCTGTTTTTCAAGCAAATTATTATTTCTGTTTAGAAACTGCAATTAAAAACTCAGACCAGCCCATCTGGCACCTATGACCATGCCACTTTCAGAGCCACTTAAATCACCCGTCTTTCCCATCCTGATGCTCGGATTGACCTTGAGCAGGTCGCCTTGACTACATCTACTGTACATACCTAAATGCATTGACTTGCTGCCATGTGACTGGCTGATTAGATAATTGCATCAACAAGCAGTTGAACAGGTGTACCTAATAAAGTGACTACTGAATTTATATGTTGCATTATACAACTTTTGTTCATTGTAACCCACCTTGTGTCAAAGTGGAAGAGTTAATACTGACTTTCTTGTCCAAAAATATGAGAAGGGTGCTGTAGAAGGCAGAGGGCAGAGCAGACATTATCAGAACAGGTCAGAGTATTTCTTTGTAGTCTGTTTTCCACACCAACCGTCAGCTTTTCATTGCCTGGTGCATTGAAAGAGCCGCTTGTGAGAGCGTGCCCTTAATCTGGCCTCTGTAAATGGTTCTGTTGTGCTGTGCCAGCTTTCATAAGAGAGCCACAGAGACGGAGCAACATAGCCCAGAGCAGGACATCATAATTCAAGAGAATAATTGGGGCATTTAAACCAAACTTGGGACTCATCCATGCCAGACAGATACAGGTCAAAGCGGCCTGTCCACTTGGGAGGGAGGAAGGGATGGATGGATGGCGAGAGGATGGGGAGGATATGACAAGCGAAAGAGATGAATGGTAGTAGGAGCAGGAGGTGGACAGACAAAGCGGGGAGAATAAAAATAAAGAGTGAAGCAGGGGTGTTGGCAGAAAACAAAATAGAGGTAAAAACACAGATGACAAAAGGGAAGAAAAAGGAAAAGAGGCAAGCAAAAGAGGGAAAATGAGAAGGAGCAAGGACTAACCAGGAAGTCAATAACAATTTCTTCTCTGCTTCATGAGGTGTAACGTAATCTCTGGTGTTCTCTTTTCCACAGCTTTCAGTACATGTCGGCAACAGGGCATGTTGGATGTGAATAAACCAGAAGTGAACTATTTAATTTGGCACAAAGGTTACAGTGTGCAATATTTTGCTCATTAGTTTAAGCTCAAATGCTTCGATTTAACCTTGAAGCTAGCTGGTTGGAAAAATGTGGGAAAAAAAAAAGTTTGATGACATTCAAAGTCATCAAGTGATATAATCTGTAAACCATGGAGGTTTTTAGCTACTTGAAGGGGTACATGTTTGCAACTCCATATTTTTATTTCCAGACTTTATTAAATTACCTTTGCATGATTCATATTTCAAAAATAATCCTGATTTATCGTGTGCTGGGTCTTGGTGCAGCAGGCCCTTAGAGGCATTCTAGCTCCTCTCCCTTTAAGGCCAGCTTCATTCTGATTGGCTGACAACCGCAAACAGCTGGAAGTGGTTGGGGCTTCTGTGCTCACAGCCAGAGCTGTGATTACAATATTAAGGATATCGCCTCTCTGTGACATTATACATCTCCAAGAGTAGAAATACTGTCTGAAAATTAAGCATCTAGAGCAGCCTGACGTCTGAGCCTTTGGTCCGCAGGGATTACTCAGTCATAAGCTGATATTTGTTTAATATGAGCAGCCACCATTTTAACAATAACTGCAAATAATGCAAAGCGTAACAGGTTCACTTAAGAAATTACCAGCTGCTTGTTATCACCTCACAAGGACAAATACCACAAACTCCTTTCTGATTCACTGCTGCCTCACTGCTTAAAGTTCCCTATTTCCCTGAAGTCGTATTGATTGTGTTTATTGGTCCGGTGCTTTCTCAGTAATTCTTATCGGTTTCTTTTAATTACTGTGTGAGGCAAAAAGCAGCATTAACATTTCAGGTAAACGTGAAGGCATCCATTGCTTATCAGACAACGATGGTACTGAGAGGAAGGGTGTTTTTTTTTTTTTTTTTTTACCATTCTGAAAGGTTAAAAAAACAATCGGCATTGAAGAAAAGTTTATTTTTGTTTGTATATGCTGTCAGTTATAGTTCATAGAAAGAAAATCAGAATCGACAAAAATCGGCATCCGTAGCTCTACATTTAAAGTAATTCATTATTAATGCTGCAGCAAGGCAGCCATGCAAGATGTTTCTGGTTTTAAAATAATTGGCATGTTATTGGCATGTTATTGTGGACCCCCGCTTCACATGTCCACCAGATGCATCTGCTGTTTCTAACCTGGCTCATTCTTGTATTAATAATGTAGCTAATTGAGTTACTTTGCATGTATATAATCCATGAAAGCTGTCCAATATGGTCAGTTTTTTTTTTTTCCTTTGGCTCAGCTGTGTTTGTAACACTAATGGGAAATAGGTGGGTATGACCTTGTTTCATTTCTCCACCTGGCTACCCTGCAATGACAAAAGCACGTGATGATATTCTTCTATTCTATTAAGAGAATCAGTTACTCTAGCTCCACGACCAATATCCTGCCATCATTGTGTATCTCCTCTATTATTCGGGCAGCGAGACAGCAGAGCCTGTAACAGGAGATGAGAATTTGCAAAAGACAAAAAACAACTTCACACATGGGGATTCTTACATGGGTTTGAGAGACGGCTGCCTTATGGACTGTGCCACGGCAGTCCCAGACCACAAACCACGGCCATCTGGCAAGTAAGGAGGCTAAGGCAAACAGTCAAACTTTCCAACTGGATTTCAATCTCAGTATTAAAGCTCCGCCCCTTCCTTTCTATCACACAAACTCATAGAACCACACAGCACCCACCATGAACCTATGTTCTTGGGATTTGTGTATGCTATGCTAGCCTTGGGTCTGTTCAAGTAGATCCAATAATTTTTCTTATATTTCCAGTCTCTAAACTCTACAATGACTTCTTTCATAAGCGCTCGCTTGAAACACAAAACCAAGTTGTGTGATTGTATTCCCAGCGTGCTCAGTCCCACAAGTTTCCTTCTTGTGTAGCTCTAAGTTTGAGCCATTTTTCAGACAGACTTTTTCTCTCTTTAAGATTTTAAACTCCTGCTCCACCTACTGAGTTTATCTACACTCGGCTGCCAAAGCATTTCTCTCACTCAGTCATAATTTGTCAAAGCAGTTTGAATTTCAAAGGCGCACAAAGAGAATAACAATGTAAGAAACTGTATTATAATCAAGATTGTGTCAAAAACGATTAAGCTGTGTTGAACCCGGCTTTACCCAGTTATCCTTTGCCTTCATTATGTCACCTATCATTGTGTGGGTTCCTCTCAAAAAGCAGGTAATTTGGTTCAAAGGGAAACACAAAAGGGCTCATAAGAAAGAAAGTAATTTCTAAGAGCTCTATCTGCACTTTGAGTGTCAGTCAGTTGCTTAAATTAGTCTTACCCAACTATAAATTAAAAAAATGTATAGCAATGTAATATACCTTTCCTAGAAAATTTAGGCCTACTTATCTGGCCATTTGAATTGTTTTCAGCTGCTACTGCCATCATTAAAAAGTGGCAAGGCAGAGAGTGAGGAAATCAAACTCCTATAATTAAAAAAAGCAATCTCCACTGCAAAGCTTCTGCTCACTCCAGTCACCACTCTTTGTCACAGAATAAATGATCATCAATTCAATAACTGCATGGAACAGTCTCCTGTTTAGCACTGACATACCATCACCCATGAGACAAAGAAGAAGAAGAAGGTTAGTAAACAGAAGGGTGGGAAGATAATTAAAGCGTGATAAGACTGGGTCATATAAAGTACATGATTGTATACCCAATGTGCCGCCGATCTAAATAGAAACTTGAGCATATTTGCAATGACAAGGCTACCATGCTGGTGTTTACCAGGTATATAATATGTTAGCAAGCTAATTTCCAGTAAATGCACATAAAATGCAAAAAATGATCTCAAGGTCTGTCAAGAGCATGCCAAAGCAACAGGTGGTTGATATAACTCTAACCTTGAAGAAATGTGGGCCAATTAAAAACCAACAAACAATAACACGGCACACAGTCTGACGTTAATGAGGTAAAGGCTTTTCAGTGATCCAACATGGTGTTTAGATGTGGACAAAAGGCAAAAACCCATAGAAAAAGTCATGTTTACTAAACATACTCTGTACCTGTGGATATTAATGACTTCACTGCAGTTTTCACACTTTGCAAATCAAACCAGTGGCCCGATTGGCAGGCCAGTTCTACCCCACACGTCTGAAACCCCTGATCGACACCAAAAAAATTCAAAGTCAATAGGATACGTTATCTGGGAACTATGAAAGACTATACCTGAAACAGATATTTTGCTGAATGAGGGAAAACATTGACACGGTAATGGTGCTGCAGGAAAAGTCAAGGGACCACCCTCTGGGCACCTGCATCAGTGATGATGTTAGATCGTGTCTTTACAATTCAGCATTTCTTGGAAAACTAACCAAAGGATGCTCCGGCCTCCATAGCCATACTGCTAACATGGATACAAATTTACTTATACATTAAACAGTAATATTAAAATAGTCCTGAAGCATGCCCCAAACCCCAAAGCAGAGCCACACGTGTGAAATTCACTGTATTTGTAAAAGGGTAGCTGTGACACAGTTACCTCTTTTCCACCGCTTTTTTTCATATGTGGTTACATTCTACTGCTTGTCTTGAACCATGTTTGACCCTTTAACTTAAGTTGACTCTGCCTTCAAAACAGAAATTTTTGTAAAAGTTGGATTAAGAGAATGCATCAGGGTTAAAAACCCGGTCTCAGAATGTCTACCCTAAGGCCATATGGTCTAATAATTGAAGCATCAGTGTGAAGTAAAAAGGTCAAGACCCTTTTTCTTTGTCACGAATCGCCTCAAGAGGAGTCACAAAGCCATCTGTGTGTGTGTGCGATTTCTTCATCTAAGCCCTTATCATCTTTAGTGACCTTTTTTCTGTTTCTGCAGTGAGTGATTGTCAGGGCAGTTGCGGGTTATTTCCTGGATTTACCAATGCAGATTACCTTAAAATGTAATTATACTGATGTACATGGAAGGGCTGGGGTTAATGGTTTATGCAGGCCTGCACAAATGTGTGTATGTCTGTGTGTGTGGTGCTTTGTCTATTAGATGGCCATGGACAATGAGTGACTGTCTCTGTTCAACTGACAATCAACACCACTTTCCCTGAGGCCTGGCCTTTGGCTTTAGCTTATCAGTAGCCATTATCAGCAATTACACAATACAGTTTCAGCTGTCACCCGTAGCAGGGCCCAGTAGGATATTCTGCTACTTTTACACCTTGGTTGAGCAAGATACATAACCACCAACTACTCCACTACTGTATGGCAACATAGGTGCAATGATTTGCTTGCTAATGTCACAGATTTTGAAGAGCCAATGCAACAGGAAATAGCACCAGTGATATTTCAGGTAACCTATTATTTTGTATAAAGTAGGAAGAGACATTTTAGAAAACAGACAGCCATTACCCTATCCTTGTTCCAATGCTAAACTTGTCAAAGGCAAGCTAGCCATATACTAGCGAAACTAGCAGGCTAGTGCAGGCTGGTTTGTGAATTTGTACTGGAATTCTATTAACACAAGTAATGCAAGAAGTAATTATATTTAAGGGGAAGGGAGATTTTGGTCTGGACTGCTGGATAGATGTCCACTTCTATTGACAATAGTGGACTAGGGAGGATGAAGCTGACTGACATTGGTGGGTAATCCTCAAACTTTTCTCTCAGAGTTTGAGTTTACCAGTTTTGGTTTTAAATTAGATCTGTCCACAAATGTGGTCATATTCTTATTTATATGCCCTTGAGGATAAATTGTAATTTAAAAGCAAAATGATATGTTTTACACTTATTCACGCTAGTTACTAGCCCACATTAACAATTTAGTTTCCATTGGCTGTAATGCAAGATGCTTATCCAACCATCAAGTTTAGGGTTCAGTATCTTGCCCTAAGATAACTGCATGTTATGGCTCAGTCACACTAGAGTGAAAATAGGATGGCAACCCTTTTGCAACGAGGAAGCACTGTTGGTTGCCTGGTGACTGCACTAATTTTTTTTCCATGTTTTTATTCAGCAACAGATGCAAGCCGGTGCAGACCAACTGATCATCCAGACGGGTCCAGCACCCACAGCTTCTGGGTGGACACTTTCAATTGCAAGGTGATTTCACAGATCACCTGGTAGGAGGCAACCTGTCTCCAAACAATTGCAGTCCAACTCACTCTCAGACAGATTGGTGAAGGTTTGCAAATAAATGCTGTCTAATTTATAAATGCAGACCAATTTCCAAAACATTGCAATTAATCTGAGTCAGTCTCTTTGCAATAGGGCGCTTGACTTGGTTGGATGCCAATTGGCTGTATTCTGTTAGGTTCCTATACGTCACTATTTGTGGAGTTCTGTATATGTAAATGACAAAAGATTTGCAACAGATGGTGACAGATTTGTGATATTTGCAGATTTATCACAGGTAATTGTATTTTCACAAACATAATGCATGTACATTGCCAACTTGACCCCATTCAATTGCAAACTGCTAGCAGACTGACGCAGTTTTATTATCATTATCATTTTCACTGTCATTTTATTGCAATCTTGATGCACCAAAGTCACTCTGAAGATAGCAATTGACCTGGCTGCTGTCTTCAAAGCATTCATTTCAAAGGCAACAAGACTGCAAGTTCATTGCACACGGTCACAATAATTTTGGCCCTGCCGCAGTCTCGAGCTGCTATTTTCCCCACTGTGACTATATTATTAAAATTACTACTGTGAACATCTGAAAACACTCATGTTGGCATTCAAAGCTCCAATGTGCCTAACTATAGCCATACAGACGTGCTAACATGGTCACAGATGTCTGAAGGTTAAAACTGATTTCTAAGGATTGCTGCATTGTGCCATTATATACCATTATACAAAGTAGTAATTATGCCAAACAGATATAGAGATGTGAAGTTCTGGGAAAACTCTCTCATCTCACCTCAGTTTGAACATGTTGAGACACAAAGATTAAGAGACAGATTTATTTGGTCTCTGTCTGAGTGTAGATGCTCAGCAAAGACAATTAAAGCTTCAGTGTCAATATTTTGTGCACTCCCCCAAGTGCAGACATCTGCAAAAAAACAGGGGGGGCACCACTAAAACTGCTTAATTGCGTTTTCACTGCTTTAATAGCCCTCTGAAGAAAAATAAATGTATCTCTGCACATGGATTATCCAGTGGCTCTGAAGCACTGTTCCACGTTGCTTAGCTTGTAGATTAAAATCAGAAGCGTTGACTAAAAGGAAGCCGTTTAGGTCAATATCTCAGAGGGTATGTCTTTAAGTGGAAGAGAGTGGAGAAACATCAAAAAAAAAAAAAAAAATCACTCTGAATGGGTGACTCATCAAATTTGCCTGAAGCTATTCAGCTAAATGAACCAAAAGGGAAATTCACAGGCAAGGCAAGTGCTTTTTTTCCCCCACTGCAAAAATCAACTAGCAGATGAGGGGGGCACTTTATGGTTAGTGTACAGCAATTTATGTCATTCAATGAATGGGAAATTATTGCAAAATGTTTCTGCTGGTGGCAAGAGGTCTAGGAAAAAAAAAGAATAAAATATCCACCCATCCATCCATCCAGCCATCCATCTTCTTCCACTTATCTATTGAAAATCAGATTTTATATATAAAAATTTAAATGACAATTGCATGACACTAAATCAATAAATCAGGTAACATAATTTAAAATTCCACTTGTTTAAATTCAAAATTGTCCTTGTGCTTAAATATTTGAATAAGTCAACTGCCAGTTACTTAGGGAAGTGACATCTGTACGAGTGTTTGCAGAACAACATATAGAATTGCTTTCAAATACACAATGCTAGCACCTCTGAGGCAGTATAAACAGACAAAAATCCACATTTGAATTGAGACGTTTCGTGGAGTAACAGTAACATTTAACAGTGCATATCTAAAGCTTAGGCCAGCCTCCCAAAGGGTGCTAGTTTTAGGGGTGAGGGGTTTGAAATGGTGGTATGATGCTGAACGTTTGACATCTGACAAAATCTCAATAGACAATAATTAAAAATAATGGCTGTGCTGTGATAATAACTATACTTACTTATAAAATGATGCGACTTCTTTCTCTCGTACCCGCCTGAACAAACATTTCCTGATTTGTTCTTTTTCACTTGTTGTCACTTTGATGGCAAGTGTGTGTGTGTGTGTGTGTGTGTGTGTAGACCTCATGTGGGCTTGTATGCAGTGCAGAAGTCTAAACTATATTTTATATCACAGTTTATTTTTGTGGGGCAAATTCAAGAGGAGATTTTCTTTTTCTAAAAAGTATGGAAAAATTCCAGTACTTTTATAGACATATTCAATTGTAATTTAAAGACAGATGAAACTGCTATATACACTGCTGAAAAAAATAAAGGGAACACTTAAAAAACACAATATAACTCCAAGTAAATCAAACTGTCCACTTAGAAAGCAACACTGATTGACAATCAATTCCACATGCTGTTGTGCAAATGGAATAGACAACAGGTGGAAATTATTGGCAATTAGAAAGATACACTCAATAAAGGAGTGGTTCTGCAGGTGGGGACCACAGACCACTTCTCAGTACCTATGCTTTCTGGCTTATGTTTTGGTCACTTTTGAATGTTGGTGGTGCTTTCACACTCGTGGTAGCATGAGACGGGCTCAGGTAGTGCAGCTCATCCAGGATGGCACATCAATGTGAGCTGTGGCAAGAAGGTTTGCTGTGTCTGTCAGCGTAGTGTCCAAAGGCTGGAGGCGCTAGCAGGAGACATTCTAGTACACCAGGAGATGTGGAGGAGGCCGTAAGAGGGCAACAACCCAGCAGCAGGACCGCTACCTCTGCCTTTCTGCAAGGAGGAACAGGAGGAGCACTGCCAGAGCCCTGCAAAATGACCTCCAGCAGTCCACAAATGTGCATGTGTCTGCACAAACGGTTAGAAACCAACTCCATGAGGTTGGTATGAGGGCCTGAAGTCCACAGATGCGGGTTGTGCTCACACCCCAACACCGTGCAGGATGCTTGGCATTTGCCAGAGAACACCAGGATTGGCAAATTCGCCACTGGCGCCCTGTGCTCTTCACAGATGAAAGCAGGTTCAC
>JASGAU010408642.1:0-15095 GCA_030220045.1 Australoheros facetus
TTCGATGTGGAGGAGCAGCGGCTCTACTCTGAGCCCCTCCCGGATGGCTGCGCTCCTCACCCTATCTCTAAGGGAGAGACCAGCCACCCTTCGAAGGAAGGGTGGCTGGTCTCTCCCTTCTCTATTAAACTTCTCTATTAAATAAAACTCAAAGCCACAGTTTTTCCCCCCTTTCATTTGAAGGGTGAGTTTAATGTTTACCATCACACATGCTAATAAGCATCACTAAACGGATCACTGTTTTTATCACAATCACCTGAATCATCTGTGGGATGGATAAATGCCTGTTCAGATTCAATAGAAACATTTTCTCGCCCGTGAAAAGTGTGGAATTAACAGCCCTTAATTGCTCCGATATAAACACCAACACTTTCGCAAATACGCTTTATTCAGCTAAGCAAGCACTAAAATAACATTCACCTCCAGTGACCTGTAAATGTAACTAAAATTCCCATCAGCATAATTCATGGATCTTGAGTAACAGGCCGGGTGACCTGCGATGGCGAGCGGTTTCCTGAATAATTCTGATTCCAGCTTATTTGTTCGATTCAGGAGATGACACTGTGCTTCCTGCCAGTCTGGATGAAAGCGTCAACGCAGCGGTCGATGTCTTCGTCCGTGTGCGCCGCAGAAATCTGGACGCGGATTCTTGCTTTTCCCTTTGGTACGACTGGGTAGGAGAATCCAATCACGTAGACTCCTGTGGACGGAAGACACTCGCTAGTTTCAGACATTCTGTGACACACCAGGACCTTGTGTAGATAGTGACATTGTTTTTCCTGGAGAAGGAAACAGGTTCAGATGCTCTCTGCTAAGTGAGTCAGTTTCATGTCTCCAATGTGGAAGTGCCAAAAACTTTAATTAAAATGGCTGTACAGGTAATTGAACTTCCAGCTTGTCCAAGAAGTCTCTGTGTTCAGCTTTGATGAGTGACACTGCAGTATTTTAATCTTATTAGCACTAATTAGCAGGTGTCTATGGAGCACATCCATTCAGGTGGGAGCTTACTGGCATGATAAGCCAGTAAGCTCCCACCTGAATGGATGTGCTCCTACGAGGGCTTACTGGCATGATAAGCTGATAACTTAGCACTCCACTCGTTTATCAAAACACAATCACTTCTGATTAAAAAAAAACAAACAACAACACAGCAGAGGCCAAAATCCTAACATTATGGCTTTGAAAACAGGTGACATCACAGTGGCTAAATCCATCTAAAATATACAGTCTGTGGTCTCACCGAGCTTCAGCATATCATCAGCCATTAAAGTGGCCAGCCGTGCATCGCCGAGCATCACAGGACAGATGGGGTGAGCTGAGCCAGCAATAGTGAAGCCAGCTTGTGTCATCTTGTTCCTGAATCTGATTCGACAGCAAAGAGAAAACTATTATACTCACAGTAGAAAAAACTGTAACCAAACTAAGAACACTTTCTCTATTTATGGGGTGGCTAAAACCACCTCTAAGCAGTATAAACCTTATCATTGAGTGCAGGAAGCTCTGTATGTGATATTAATATTCCTACAAATAAACTCATTGATGTTCATGATGTAGAAGACTCCTAAAAGCCCACCCTTCCTTAGAACAACACGTACCTCATTGTTTTCGCTGTCATGCTTTGTGCAATCTCATTGGAGGCAAGCAGGAGCTCCACAGCCCGTGTGGCACAGGCCACCACTGGCGGGGGGAGGGCGTTGGAAAACAGGTAAGGCCGCGATCGCTGCCTGAGCAGGTCAATGAGAGGCTTTGGGCCAACTGTGTAGCCACCTGGGAGAAAACAAAACAACTACATCACACCCTGTGCAAGTTTGTTACAGTCACATTTATCACAGTAAAAAATCAGAGTAAATATCAATAATTAACTGTTCAGGTGGACGGATGCACTGCACCAAACAAATGGTTCCATTCTAGGTGTGTGATGTACAACTTTTTACTAACTTGTTCCCTATAAAACGATCTTGTGAGAGTCTTTATGTTCAAATGGGATCATACCTGCTGCTCCTCCCAGCGCTTTTCCCAGAGTGGAGTTAATAATATGAACTCTGTCCATCACTCCCAGGAGTTCATCTGTTCCTCTGCAAATTAGAGGGCAGCAATAGCATTAGTTTATCACCTCTATATAATAGCGAGAGCTAAACGCCAATGTGGTTACTGGAAGATTTCAATTAAGCCGTCCTTGGCGACACCTAGTGGTAGCGTTGAAAAAGACACTTTCAGCTTTTTAAAGGGCTTCTTAGTTTTTCCGTCAAAGTTTGCTTTTATTATATTTAAAAGTTAATCATCATCCCAAACGGACTTTAAAAGGTATAGACAAAGAAACAAATAAACAACAAGAAGGTGAAAAGCATTTTTATAATGACCCAACTTCTCTGTCACATTTAGAGGTGCCATGACTTGTCTGAACACAATTTAAAAATGGAGACTGACCATTCATTTTTTTTAAATTTGCAAAATTTCTTTCTATTTTCTTACCCACCTGCCCCGAGGCCCTAGAAAACCAGTGGCGTGACATTCGTCTATAAACACCATAGCTCCGTACTGTTCAGCCAGGTCACAAATCCCTCTCAAGGGAGCCACATCCCCATCCATAGAGAAGACCCCATCCGTCACTACCAGGCGCATACGAGACGACTGAGGAGGACAAAAGAGAGTGCAGACGATCAGTGGAGTGCAGAGCTCATTTCACAGGCTAATCAATGCCATGAATGCATCATAAACCTGTAATGACCTACGCGAACTCCTCTGAGTAAGCTGTGAGTTAATGTTGTGCCTATAAAACACACCTGGAGCCAGTTTCACCATTTCCTAACACATTACAGGGAGTGATGGAACATCTGCACTGCCACTCTTCTTGCTCTCCTGCAGCAAAAACAAGAACACACACCTGAGCCTCTTTGAGCTTGGTTTCCAGGTCACTGAGGTCCATGTGTTTGTAGCGCAGCCTCTTTGCTCGACACAGGCGAATGCCATCGATGATGGAGGCGTGGTTTAGCTCGTCGGAGAGCACTGCATCATCTGGGCCCAACAGCACCTGTTATGAGGATTATTTATTATACTGATTGTGACGGGGAAATCCTTTGTGTTGAGTAAATGCAGACCTACCTCAAAAAGTCCAGCGTTGGCATCAAAACAGCTGGCATAGAGGATGCAGTCCTCTCTCTGGTGAAACTCGGCAACTGTCTGCTCTAGCTTTTTATGCAGATCCTATAAATCGTGCATTACACAAAATTGACCTCATGGAATTTAGCAGCTTTAGGGTGATATACGTAGTCATTAAGCACCAGACCTGCGTCCCACAGATGAATCTGACAGAGCTCAATCCAGCACCGTGCGTCTTCAAAGCATCGATTCCTGCCTGGACCACCTCTGGATGACTGGACAGCCCGAGGTAGTTGTTGGCGCAGAAGTTCAAAATATCTAAGAGAGAGAGTTTTCAGATGGAGAAACAGACAATTAAGTTTTAAAAATAAAGAATCACTGCTTCATTATAACCGCTTAGAGCAAGTCAAAGCCTGGAGTGGAAGTTCTGCTTGTATTTTTAAGCTACAGGCAAGACAATAGAAACAAAGAGTGACAGAAAAAACAATGTCGGTCGTTTTAGCACACGAGGGGTCATGACCTCAAATCTGTGCCCATTCATAAATGAGCAGAGTGAATCTCTGGCAAGCTTTCATGCTGAAATGTAAACACTGATCGGCTGCTTTGCTGGAACAATAGCAAATAAGGCAGAGAATAACTGCTGCAGTGCGGTTAAATGCTAGATCCTTCACAAGGCAAATCACGAACTTTTCATTTTAAAAGCACAAACAGCTTTCTGTTGATGACACATGTACGAATTCATTTGCGCTCTCTAAACTTGCATCTCATACTTTTGCTGTTGTGCGCTGAGTTTATGGTTTTCCAACAGCTGTCCCGAGAATCGCCTCAGAAGTGCAAAAGCAGAGCAGCAGCAGGGCTTACACGACTTCAAGTTCAACAGTGAGATAAGAGCGTGGCAGAAGTGAAAAGCAGCAACAACACGTCTCTTCTTACCTAGGATGGTGCGTTTAAGGACCGTCACCAAGGAGGGTGTTACCGCTCACTTATAAAAAACGCTGTAATTGTAAACTACTCATACTCACTGCCACGACTGCCGTCCACGCTGATCTGAGGACCCTGCTTGGAGGTGATGATCCTCTCCGCTTTCCACGTCCCCGCGGCTCGGATCGTTTCGAGCTCGTGTTCTATCACCGCCCGGGCTTCAGCGACAGCGGCATAGCTGCGGCTCAGGGCCGAGGCCGAGCACCGCAAGACCCCCCGGACCGGGCTCACCAAACTCCGGGCAGCTTTTCCGAGAGACATAACGGTGAAGTTGTGTGCAGTTAAATATATCAAGTGTGGCATGGAAAGGCTGAACGTAAAGAGCAGGCGGGGTTGCGTCACATAACAAGGGTAGGCGTATGCATGGGAAGCCAATCAGAGCGCAGGACCGCTGGCAGGTGGCTTGTTTTGTCCAATCATATTACAGACAGTTTTTACTGGCTGATCTCCGCTTCGGTAGTGGACAGGCTGATAACTAATACAAATTGCAACAACATTTGACTCATTTTAATCACATTTTAGTCACATTTCCTATATTTACAATACTTTGTGTATAATTCCAGCAGGCTACAACTCAATGGCATGCGAGGCAGCTTCAGCTACCTTGTTCCATCTATGCCTATGTTATATATATAAAAAAATTTCTATCAATATTTTTGTGTTATTTGTATTATTTCCTAACAGTTCCTTTGCCACTACCAAATTCTTTTTAAGACAAACTTAACAACTTAATCAGTCAATTCATCTGGAATAATAAGCGAGCTAGACTTTGCTGGGTGGAGGTAGACTAACTTCCTAATCTTAGATGGCACTAAATGGGTGCGCAGCTGTCAACAGCCTCATATTATTTTACTCAGCCTCACATCCAGCCGGGTTAGACATTGAACAAAAGTCCAGATTTACCTGTAAACATGTAAACTTAGCACAAAAAGCCAGGAAGTTTGTTGATTATTTCTTCGCTCTAACAATGCTTCATGGCAATAAATCTTAAACTGTTGGAAAGCCTGTTTATTTCCTCTTTAATGGAGCCACATTTGTATAGAAAATGCATTTGTGGGCCGAGCAGCAGAACTGAGTATGTGGGTTGTACCCATGAAAAACTTGCCAAATCTTTCTCTTAGGATCAGAAAATACTGAAAAATTACAACCCTCCCCTTTTTGATTAATTACAGTTTGGCATGCTACACATAAACATATAAACGATATGCCAGCATTATCTCAGTTTACACCTTGTAAAAAGGATGGGGGATTTAAGTCATGGAGTATAGAAGGAATTCAGAAAGTGAGGGACTTCTATATAGATGCAGTGCTGATGACTTTTGATCAGTTACACGAGAAATATCAAACTTCCAAAAAAAAAAAAAGCCATTAAATATTTACAGTTGAAAAGTTCCATTATTATCAACAATCATTTGTATTCCAACTCTATCAAAATTAGAAGAGCCAATTCCCGACAATTTAGAGAGGAAGGGCCAACTTGCTACATATTATAGTATACAAATTAGTGATGAAACTCAGCACAGGATAAACTGAATGCCTGGAAAGATATCACATCACAGAAGAAGTTGATTGGAAAGTGTGCAAAAGCTGGCAATAAATAGACTAAAATTCACTTCAGTGTAAATGACTGATGATGACGTATATAAACCCTGTCAGTCTTCACCATATGTCTGTTAATATCCCAGATGCGGTAAATGTCCTTCACTGCCTGTGGTAATGTTCTAAAGCATTAGTCAGATGAATTCATCATGAGCATCTCATTAAATGTTAAACTCTTTGTGTTCAGGCTGTATCTGAAGAACTTCACAGAAATCCAGAAGCAAACTAAAATACTGGATTTTGGGATTGTTCAAGCCAGGAGAGCCACTGCACTGTCAGCTTCTTCTCTGACACAATAAGACTTTGCTCAGCCTTGGGAGCCACATATGAAAATGATAGAAACCAGGAATATAGACCTCACTTCAGAAAAAAAGGTTAAAATATGGATCCCTTTAATTCTAGTTTTATTGCTGCTTTATCATGAGTGTATTGTTTTAATTCAGATGTATCCAAGTTTAATGTATGTGTGTGTGTGTGTTTGCAGATTTGTGTATTGTTCTCATGGTTCCAGTTTCTTAATAATGAAAAGTCAATAAACATATTTGAAAAAGAAAAAAAAAAGAAAAAATGAGAACACACCAATCTCTAGTTAATACTTTTAGTTTAATATGACAGCAGTGTGTCATCACTTCTTGTTAAATTTCAAGTAAAACATCTTCATAGGGTCAAGGTGGATGTGAAAAACTCATCGCTCTTCGTCATCATCCTCCGTCAATAAAGACGTGAAGCTAACTATTACTATTACTGCAAGTTATGGCTGAGCTTCTCTTACAAATGTTTGCTACGTTGACAGGGGCATTTCTGTACCTCATCATCATCTTTAACAATATATATATATATATATATATATATTTAACAGCAATATAATACATCACTTATGTTGCAAAGTTTGTAACAATATTCTCCTTTAACAGCAGGAATGTAACCATAAAAAAATGTGCAAATGTTTTCTCATGGATAAACCCTCGAAACAACGCCAAGTAAAAACTTCTGTCCTCCATCAAACATTAGTTTTAAGTTAAAAACAAACCTGCTCCCCAGCAAAAGAGCAGAGCACACATGTACAATGGCATTTCCCACGTCGATTTGTGCCATTCAACCATTCATTAAAAAAAAATTACTCCATTTTCCAGCAGGTGGCACAGGAGCTTCATGAGTAATGTTAGTCTTGGCAGGTTTATTGGAGACTTAAGACTCGGAGTGGTCCTGCGAGGAAGCTCTGAGTGACGGCAGGCGCTCGGCTGCTTTCGCTCTTTCTGCCAAAAACCTGTCAAACTCTGCAGAGGCAAGCAGGATTCACTTTATCAGACATCTCAAGGAAAGTTACTGCGCTGAGTGAACAAAGTGAACTGTGATAAGACATGTGTGACTTGTTTATGTCTAGTTATCAGTCCTTGAAGTAGTGAAAACTTCTGGGGAAAAATGTCCCAGAAGTGATTAATTACCAGGGCAAGAGTTTGGAATGTTTGAGGAAAAATCCTCATAACGTTTTTGGAAGAGGTACCATGGGGGTGCTATTTACCCAGTATTAAAGCCTCTAGTCTGCATTTCACCAGTGGGTCAGATATTTAGCAGCAATCTGGTTGGACAATAATCACAACCTCAAGTTGTGTTTGTTTCAGCACAGACTGTATATAAAAGATGGATAAAGCCATCAATGACAACGCCCATTGTGAAGCCTGAATCTGATGATTTTAGCTGTCACCACAAATCTGGGTTGGATCTGAGTAAAAAAAAAACAAGGATATTACATGCTGATACTTTAGCAAGCTGCCAGTCAAAGATCTAAATCCATGACCTAAAGCAAACCCTTGTTTATGATCTTTTTTGACTCTAAATGGGACAATCGAGCGGTATCGGAGTTGAATTCCCACAGATTTCTAAATGTTCAGACTTCATTCTGAAACCAAACACCACCCCCTGCTGGGCATTCGGAAGAATGGAGCACTTCCATGTCAGCTTCACTTTTCAGACCTGATTCATTGTTTTATATACAGTCTATCAGCTCTACATAAGGCTGCACATTTCACTACAAATATTCCAGTTTAATATAACCAAATAAAGAGAATGCGCACAATTAATGAACTGGATTATAAAAGCTACTCATTTGAAACAGGACGTAAGGGCAAAGATCCTCACCTTCACTGGTCACGCCGTCCGAGTCCTCAAAGTCATCGTACTGTGTCATAAACACAAAAATATGTTTGATTAGATTTTAGAATAATTATGTTCAAAATGTCAAATTCACTCAATCAGCCTCATGCAGATACATCTAATCATTTCACTTTTAAATACAGTTTCAATGAATGAATGAATAGATATCCTTTCACATTTCACACAGACCTCATCATCCAATTCAAGCCATTTCTCAATATCATCCATTACACTGGACTGGGTGATGGGAATCTGAGAAAGAAAGAAGAGCAACAGATTGGGCAGGGAACCACTGATAAAGCTTCATGAAGATATAACAACGCTACCAAGCCACACAACAAACATACAACAGCAACAACAACACTGAAAAACAACCACGTCGCTAAACAGCATTCAGTGAAGGGAACTTCAGGCATGACAACAATGCAGTACATCAACAGAGAGCAAACCAAACACTGTCATGCTCTTAAGACTCTACAACTGGTCATGCAAATCTTTGTGCTTTATTTCAATAATTGAACCACCAAACCTAAAAAAAAAAGTGACTCAATCCAGACCACAGTAAAGTAAATCAAAACCACGTGAAAAGAACCAAAAGACAGATGGTATGAAAAGGTGAAATCAATGTAAAGCCAGGACACTTTTTAAAAAATTCACACCCACCATTCCCCTTTTAATCATCCAATCTAACTTTGGTGAGGAGCTGCGGGTGGAAGCTGGACTGCCGTCCTTCACGCACAGACAGAGTTCATTCAGGAGGAAAAGTTACTCAAACAAAGCGACACACACACGTTCACCAAAGTACGACTCAGGCCTGTAGCTCAGATATTATGTACGACACTTGTTACTGTGTAATACACAAAATCTCAGGATTTCACTTGTGTATGCGGTTTATAATACATTTAGCAATTTCATCACTGAGTTTTCTGGTGGTCATGTTACACTTGGGGGGGGGGTCACTTATGGTAGCTGATAAATCGAAACCTTTTAAACACACATCTTTGCTTACAGGTTCAGTGTTTTGTAGTCTGCCATCCTGAGCTTGAGCAAGACCGTCCACTACACCTTCACTCCCATCTCTGAAACACAAGAATTGAACTCTGGTTAGCTGCCATGTAGGCTGCTAACTGAGACTTACACAAAGTTATATAAATGCCAGTGCTGTTTCGTCTCTGTTCATTTGCTAAGCGTTCTTCTATACCATCCTGCTGTGTGCATTATTCTGATTTTGTCTTAAAATTAAACGTTCATTTGAAATTTTTCACAAGAACTGAGCTACTCCACAAACTGAAAACCACCCTCCTGCTGTACAAACATCTGGTTGCCTCATGGAGGTGACAAATCTTTCTGTACCTTGGTCTTTGTTGGGTCAACACATTTATTTTCTGTGATAATGTGTCATCTGATTCACTTGTACCTGCGAGCAGAACAGCAAAAAGTTACAAATAAAGAGCCAAATAAGAAGGATCCACACTGCGCATGAAATTAGGGCTCATTGCATAGTTCTTTTTTTTTTACCTATGCTTCCCATGATAAAATATAAGCAATGTAAAAATCTATCAAAGCACAATACTTACTAAGTTTTGCCATCTGACTGGACAAACTGTCCGATTTTGGAAAGCTCAATGAGCTGTCATTGGTAACTGAAGCAACCTCTGATTGGCTGTCAGTTTTCAAATCAAGGTCTGTTAGGTTGACGTAGGTGTGGCCCTGAAAGACACGGATCGAAAGAGCACAATTTAACCGGTTCACACGGTCATGACTCTTGAGCTGCGAGGAAAGAATAACAGTGAGTTCAAAGGTGACCGTCATGCTCTTCACCTTCTGTGCTGCGTTTTGACCATCTGTTATCCGTCGTTCAAACCTGCCAACAACGGAACAAAATCAGCACGTGCAGAGACATCTGATGTTGAACTATTACCGTCCTCTTATTTTGTCAATAAATGAGATGCTATGACGGTAAGGATGATGCAGGTACCTGTGGTAGCGACTGAAGGCGGTGTTCATTTCGTCGTTAGTTGCCAGTAACTCTTCGATCAGCTTCTCCTCACTGAGCCTGGGGACTATCTTCACTATCCTGTCTTGCATCTCCTTACATACTGTGTATAACTGCTAATGACACAATCAGACAAAGAATGTGTGGGTGGGGTGGGGGTGGGGGGTTGAAGGGTCAGATGCAACACAAAACGTATAAAGTAGGAGATCAGTTAAGGGTAAGGCAGCGTTACTCAATATGAATGGAAGGAAATGGTTTTCTTGCGACAGAAATCACAGAGAATGCTTCACATTCATGTAATAAAAACACAAGCTTGTTTTTAAAAAGTGACATTTCTTTGTTTTTACCTCCAACAGCTCCATATCTGCTTGTTTTACCGTAACTGGATCCAGCTGACTCATCAAATCTGACATCATAGACAAGTTGCTGCGAACCACTCCTAGCTCTGCCTTTAGCTTCTTCACCTGGAATATCAACAGCACTTACTGAATAAACACAGCTATAGTAACTCAGGGGAAGAAGGCAAATATTGATTTTATACGGGTTGGAAGCAAAAAAGCTGAATTAAGAAGCACAGGTACAAAGAGGAGTTTTGCAACTGCACTGTAACCAACATAGAAAAAGCCAGTGATTAACAGGAGTACAGTGAAATTTTAATATGAGTAAGTCTCTTTTTAGTCCCATCACCTGGCTAGGAGTCAAGGCATTGTTTCCCTCAAGGGCCAGTTTTAGATCAGAGGTCTGAGGTGGGATGAGCAGTTTGGAAGAAAGGCCTACAGCAGGCAGAGTAGTAACAGCAGGCCCATTGCCAGGCAAAGTCTGATAAGCAAAGGCAGAGGAATGAACAGACAGAAAAGAGACCAAAGATGATGAGAGGAAACACCCAACTGTTAGGACTAAAACAAAGTTCCCCCAGCCCTGTCTCCACCTTTTTGGGGGCTTGGGCTGGTGTGTAACCTTCCAGTTGAGTCATGGGGAACTCAAGTCCTTTCCGTCGCAGGTCTTCATACACTGACACCACGCCTGTCAGGTCGGGTGAGCTGCGGAATGCATCAGCCCACGCCTTCAGAAGAGAAAACCACAAATTACTACCAGACAGTCAATCAATGTGACAACACTAAAGACTGCCAACAACTTGATTCTTTTATTCCTTTCAGCCACACCTCACGCCTCACCTGTATGATGCCGAGCACTCTGTCATGTAGGATTTGTGGAGGGTTGTTCCTTGGGATGATTGACCGCACCAGAACTCCTTCTATGAAATCACGTGTTGTGACCAGAATGTGAAACCTGTAGCCGCAGTTCTTCACACTGGTCTCCAGGACCTGAAGTCACAGAGGATCAGAGAAACACCTTAGTGATTATAAACTATGCACACCTGATGAGAACATGAAAAGAGTCAACACTCACAGTGAGCGCCAGCATAACCTCCTTGAAGTTCTTATTCCCCACAACCCTTTTCTTTATGGCTCTGACTGCGTCTTTGGGTCTGTAATTACATTTTAAATGGTCAGTGGCATGTAACCTCAAGAGGACTAGCTGGTTCCTGATGCTAACAGATAACAAATGCACACACACACCCTTCCTCTGAGCTGTTGATCATGTCACAGATTTCCATGTTGAGTTCCCAGTCTTCAGATGGCAGGCTGGAGCCGGTTGCACGCTCTGTGAAATGTAGGTGAGCACATGGAGCTGGTTAATATGAAAGAAACATGCCACATTGTTACACTGTGATTATTAGAAATACAATTATGCATAGTACATGTTGTACATATCGCTAAAAACACATAGACAAATTCACCAACATAACACTTCACTATACAGTATTTTCTTTCTATCAGTTCCTTTGTCAAGTTTGTAATCAGGTGGTGTTCCACAGGGATCAATCTTAGGACTTCTGATTTGTTTTTAATATACTTAATTAGAGGATATGGCTTTTAGTACACAGGAAGCAGACAATATAGAGCCATAGTCAAACTGTAACTTCCAAGCTTTATACTGAAATTGTAAAACCTACAACCTTGGAGTCTTTCTCCCCAGTATGCAATGTGGGTGGCTTCTGTCTCTGAAACCATTCAGTTGTTTTTTTGGTTGTTTGTTGGTTTGGTCTTTTAAGTTGTAGTAATTGCAACAATGTGTAATGTGTCTTTTACAAACCCAAGTCTGAAAATGCTGATACGCTGTTTCAAATATAAGTAGCTCATTTTGAATTTGAGGGCAGCAAAAAAAAAAAATCATTCAGTTTTGTTGCCCTTGTCCCAACAGGGGGCAACAAAAGGAGGAAACAAAATGCTGGAAAGGTAAGTGGTACTAAAAAACTGGAGGAACATTTTGCAACTGAACAGCTTAACTGACAACAGGTCAGTAACATTGGGTATAAAAAGAGCATCTTAGAGAGGCAGAGTTTCTCAGAAGTAAGGATGGGCAGAGGTTCACCAATCTGCAAAAATCTGAATCTACAACAAATCTTTAGATGGTTAGCAACTAGTCTGTAAGCGTCTGGAGACAGGTCAGCATCTTCCATGCAAGCTACTAGAGGCCAAAGCAATCACAAGGAGGCTTTTGGTCCAGCACCAATTTCTCAACCTCCAACCACTCACAACCAATCAGGGAATACACAGTAGGAGAGACCTGACCTCTCTAAAACTTTTTTTTATGCTTGAGCAGGGGTAGCATGAAGGCCATCTGAGGGCAGTCATGAACTGGCTGTCTACATGCAGAGAGTGTTTGTTGTTGTTGAAGGCAGTGTACAAAATATATGGTACAACCAGTCTGTGGGCTACTCTTGCTTGTCCTGTCGAGTCGCAAATTGGCGACAGGCTCGAGTCCCGGCCTGTCGCCAATTTGCCTACTTGTCTTCCCCTGTATCTTTCCCCCATTTCCTGTCTCCCTCCACTGCTGATAAAAGCTGCTGTGGCCAAAAATGCAAAAAAAAAGAAAAGAAAAAAAAAGCCACTTAAAGAAAATGAAGAGAAGTTATCCTTTTGGGAGTGAAGAAACAAAAGAAAAAAGAGGAAGAGGAGAAGAAGTAAGACAGTGAGGAGAAGAGCAGATAATAACGATTAAATATTATGCTAAATAACTAAATGCTGCTACTCTAGCCTTAACTGTGGGGGAGAGACATTTGAATATCACAGTTTCCTTTATCATCACATTATTTCTTTTGTTTACTTTGTCATTTAACATCATAGCAGGCTAGTGTGTCCGGCTCTGTGTGTGTCTGGCTGTGATGTCACCGAGTCAACAGTTTGCAGCCGGCAGTCAGAGTTGGGACATAGCAGATAGTAATTACAGTATTAACACTTCAGCTTAGTCTGGGGCATTGTTACTAAAATAAACATGGCTGCTGCCATTTCTAGATTAATGTTTCACCTTCATTTCATATGACTGTTATTGGCGTCAGATTATTTATAACATAATTTTGATGACAGCTGGTCGGAGGGGCCCCTTGTGAATTTTTGCCCAGGGCCCCAGCAGACTCTAGAACCACTGCTGGTCTTAATGGACATATAACCTATTTATGAGCTACAGGTGTAATACTTATAGTCAGTACTTACAAACAGTAAGTGTCTTTTTTTTGGGGATTTTAATCATTTAAGGGTGTGAAAGCTAAAATTTGGACGGGTTCATTAAATGATTTAATAAACTTAATCTACTGAAGTTTCTATACAACAGATGGAAATATTAAATACACTGTATACTAGGCTATATTTATGCAAAAGATTAGTTTGTGTAAAGAGTCATAATGCAGCTTCTAGTTACATCTGCTCATCTACATATATTAGTGAACATCTCTGAATTTCCATCAAACAGTGAAAGCACATCATTATCACTGGCTACAGCCAAATGTGCGGCAGATTTGGGTCAGGAGGATGTCGGTCACTTTGCGGCCCGCCCAGCTATATTTGCAGGTTAAAACAGAGCCGGCGACAGCCAATCAATGGAAGCACCCCAGCGTCTTCCTCCCGCCTCTGCCAAGTCATTGTCTCATAGGGGCGTCAATCAAACCGTAAGCCGTCGTTCTTCTGTCAGCCTTAATGAATTTAACTTGCTTTCTATTTTCCTAACATAATCGCATCATGAACGCATTATCCCAATAAAATCCTTGACACTAAGAGAGCACAGAGCAGCCGGGATGCGACTGTTGGAGATGTAACGCCTTTGCAAAGGCGCCTGAGCCTGACTGGAGGTTTTTCTTTCTATGCAATGCACAGACTCATAAAAGCGCTCACCGATCCGCTGTCCCACGGGCGTGCTGAACGGATTTCCCATTAAAAACTCCATGATGAGCACGGCGAGGGCCCAGCGAAGCACCGACGTCCCTGGGCCGAGCCGTATGCGACAGCAAGCGGACCCGCTCTCTCTGCGAGACTGCTGCGGCTCACACAACAAAGTGGGGCACCAGTTGAACTGCGTCATGCGTTTTAAAGGGAAAGCAGCCCGCAATTATCAGATGGTCAGGGGACCAGCGTTAGTACAGCGTGCCTGCGCCACACTCAGGCATTCTTCATTGCTGCACACACTGCTGCGACCCTAATAATAATTCTATAATAATAAAAATAATACTGCTCGCATACGGATGTGAGAGGCAGAGCACCGATTTTGTCTGCGCGTTGAGTGGAGGAAGATTGGGGAAGTCTTACCTCCTTTAGATTTTGAGTTTCAGCCGCTCCGTTACATTTTACGCACCGCTTCGCACCTTTTCTTCATTAGTTTAGAGCGTAAATGTCTTTATTTGTGTAAGAGAAACCCGACAGTAAATAATGGTTTAACATATAGTGGAATATCTGACTTTTTATATTTTTTTTTGTCAAATAATTATTCTCAGATTTGGACATTGCGCACGTAGGCATGATTTGCTCTCCTTGTCTGCTTCCACAGATGGTGGTGGTTGGGGGNGCTTATGTTATGGGGAAGTGATCTGCTTTTAGGTGCATGTGCCACTTATTCATACCGTTAATAACTTGTTTATAATGCCCCTGGACTTTAATATCAAAGCTGACATTCAAAATGTGTCTCACATACTGTATATATGTGCTTTTGGTGTGTTGAGTTTTAGGAATCATTTACTAATAATCCCTGAAAGTTAAAAGTATCAAGGGAGTAAACTATTCTTATGTTATGTTTTCCTGCAGGACCACAAACAAGATTTGGATTGAGAAGCTGATCTAGTGAATGCTACTGCACTTTTAAGGTTATGAATCATTTAATAGAGATTAAAAAACATTCTCATGATCAAAGAAGCAGAGCCTGAGAAACCCTAACC
>JASGAU010408644.1:0-14517 GCA_030220045.1 Australoheros facetus
AAATTGGAACATTAGTGTGATCTTGAAATATTAAAATAAAATAATTTTATTTATTTATTTTAGTTTCTCAATATATGTGTCACTCGCGGTAACCGCTACCAGCTTCCGCTAGAATTTGCGGCTTTTCCGTGTAAACCGGGTTTAAATGGCTCTTTCCGGATTACAGGTTGCCGACCCCTGCTATAGGGTACAGTATGAATGAGTGCAATAACGCTGCCCTTGCAAGTGGCGACTCAGTACCTGGATTCCTGGATTGTCAAGCTGATGCCTAGTTACTGGCTAATTACTTTTCAACTCGGTGGATTTTATATTTACAGACAACATCAAACTTTCCAGAATTAAGACAAAAGGTCTCTGAAAGCTAAAAAGCATGTCACACGAATGCACCGTCTTCCAAAAGACTTTCCCCCTCAACAATCAGTCTACTCACATCTCCACACAAACATTTACATACCTTTCTATAATATTATAATCCAAGTAAAACAAGTACCTTTATAATCAGATTACAATTCAGCCTTTAACCTTCATTAACAAGGGTTGCCACTGGCTACAACCTTCACAACAGCGTGAAGGCAGCTGGAGTTTTTCTACAAGTTTCCATTCTTTATCTGATAGCATAAATCCTGCCCTTTCTTTAAGGCCCTCCCTTCCTCTGCCATTCAGATCTCTCTCTCTCTCTGTCTAGTTCGCTCTTTCTGATGAGCTGGCCTTGTGTATGAGTCTGTCAGCAGTTTAACGGACCGTGGATATTCCGATCAGGGTTGTGAATACTAACAGAGCTGGTGGCCCGTGAAACCAGAACCTCTGATTATTAACACTGTTGACTCTAAAAGGACAAAAACAAGGAGTTAATGTTCCTCAACACCCTTGGTTACAAAGTACCAGAGGCTCTCAGGAAACTTAAGTTGGAAAAGTTGGTAATAATATGCCCTGGTCTTTCACACACTTTTTGGTGTATATTGCTAATATATACATGCTATCACTCATGAAAATAAATACTTACTGTTTTAAATTTAAAGCATCCAACAGCTCTGAAAATACTTAATTATCAGACAGAAATGGTCTGTGCATTAATTACTAAGCTACAGTTGTGCTGAGCTCAGCTTTGCTAGTGAATAATATTGCATTTCTTTAACCGGCCCTGTGTAGTGACTCCGCTCTGTAGTGGTTTACATATTTGCCTAACCTCCTCTATGTGTCTGTGTGTGTGTATGTGTATATATATATATATATATATATATATATATATATATATATATAGAGTCAAGCAACATAAGCCAAGAAATGTTTAACCTTTGATCCTCCTGTGTGTGCTGTGCCTGTAGCTGATGACTGGATAAAGAAATCAGTGAAAAGTTGATGTAAGATCATCATGAAAGTAGAGAAAACTGTTAGGAACGTAGTAGTGAGAGTAACCTGAAGCCAAAGTTTTTGGGATTACTCATTATTTGAAAGTTTGGCCAGGTTTAATATGAACACTTGACATTTTACTTTTCACTTTTACAGTGGCTCTGTACTGAGAAAAACTATAAATCCAAGCTTGTCAGGATATTGGAGACTTTAACTGTAGCAAAGGCTTACTTTGGTGAATAAGCATGAAGAGTATTCAGTTTGTTTCAGCTTAGCTCCATATTAGTTCTGCACCATTACTTTCCATTTCTTAGAATAATCCCATTAAAACAGAATTAGGTTTTCCTTCCTCCCTCGTTTCCACTCCAGTCCTGACTTTGACTCTGGATCCCCTCCTCTATAATGTATTGCGGGATGGGCCGAGAATTCAGGAAGTGGCTCCTGCGGTCTCCATGGAAACCCTGAGGTCAGCCCCGCAAGGCCGGAGACCCCTCCTCAAACACAAAGAGCTGAGAGGCCTAGATAAACACAAACAACTGAGCTTGTACACACTTAACAAACACACAATTACGCACACAAACCCAGGCGCGCTCACAAGGACATGGAGTGCATTCAGCTAACTAAAGCACTTCCTGTGTAATCTGTATAGCAGGAACACATTTTCAGCGTACAGTGTGGAAACTACTGTAAAGAAATGGTGAAGATAAAGCATGTTATTCAGCTTACTAGTTAACAAACCAATCTCACAACCATCCCAGTGCTCCTAGTAGATTAATAAAAAATAGATGTATGCTGACAGTAAAACAATTACAGGGTGATAGAAGATCAAAAATACTTCACAGAAGTAAAATTGTAGGTACTTTACTTGGGTGTTACACCAGTCTTTGTACTTATACCTTTCCTTTAACAAATGGACAGCCTATGGGGAGAAATGTCAATAGAAATTCAATGTAAGCAGAGACATATAAACCAGCCTATCAGATCCAAGGAGCATGGTTTTAGTGTACTCTAACAACTGTACCAACAGAAAATGAGACGTCTTTGTGCTCATCCCTGCGCTGTTGGAATAATACTTACTTCTTCCGCACTGTGAAAGGTTTTCCTCAGTCTTCCTCACACTCATGTCTGCCTGGGAACCAAACTGACCTTCATCCCAAGGGAGGAAAGAGTCGGGTGAATGGGCAGGCCCGAGAGCTTCGCTTTCAAACAGTGCAATCCGATACAGATTACACATTACTTTTTAAAAGTCAACCAGTGACAGTGCAGCTGAACTGTGACCTCTTGGTTGGTGATCATAAGAAAGGAAAAAAGACCACTTATAATACACCATCCCATAAAGGCCCTGTAACCTTTGCTGCATCAAGTTTACAGTGCTTTGTCCTACTCTACTCCTTGTTCTATTAATGCGTGACCTGATTACACTACTTCATAGTATTTTTGGAGTAGCCTACTTGAACTTTAAAAAGTTCAGGACTGTGAGATATTTATAGACCATAGCTCATGGAAGTGCTGTAATCAGTCATACAAAAGTGAGAACCCTGTTTTCTTCTTTGAAGGTAATCACTCAGAGTAATCTGATTACTCTTTTGAGGAGCAGCACGTACAGTTAAATTCAATACAAATCGTTTTGCATCCTATCATACAGAGATTAACTGAGAGATGCATGCAGATGTAGACAGGCTGTTTTTGTAATAGTCTACACTGCTTGAAACAAATTTGTTTCCTCTCCAGGAGTTATTCTGTAGAACAGTACCATTATTAAAAGCGCAGTTTCAATAACTGTGTAATGACTGACGCGCAAACGCGCCTTTAGGATGCTTCAGCAAACTCAACACGAAAACCCATCGCCTAAGAAACTCTTTTGTCTATCTACAAGGATTTAAAGAATAAAGAATGAGAACATGGTAACATGCTAATAGAAATACTTACATATTCGGCCTACAGATATATAACAACTAAGCAGCACTTCTCCGGTAAAAGCTTTCTCTGCTTCTCACGTCGCTTGACTCCGCTCATTGGCTCACTATGCGGATGTAAGGTGCGAGAAAACAGAGGAACCGATTCTCAAAGTTATTTTTGTTCGCAACTAGCTGTGCTTTTGATGTTAGAGCTTAGCCGACTAAAAGAGCCGGGTGTTCTAATGTGGGGAATAGCTGAATAACTACTCTCTAATGTATGCAAATTAGCTCAAAGTAACGACATCTCAAATGTCGTTTATTTCCGAAGGCGGTTTCGTAGCAGAAGAAGTCCGGAATCAGTCCGGAGCTAAGTTAACTCACCGTGTTAACGTCCCCCGCGGACAGCTGCGGCAGGCAGCGGGCCAGCTTTACTGCTCTTTGTATTTCTGGATAACATTAACAGCATCTAGCATTCCTTGAAAACAGTTAAGAGGTCGAGTGAAAGTCAGAAAATATGTGCAGTCTTCCGTAGGTGCCAGTCACTTGTTCCCGGGTATAACGGCGAAGCAGGGGGCGAAGTTCTTCGTAAAACTATCAGAAATCCACCGAACCTGCGTTCCGCTCTCAGACGCACTCTGTCAACTCCAGCTTTTAGTAGGAAGAAAACTGGACGGAGCCCCGCCCCCTCTGCGCTGACCGCTGTCAAGTTAGCTACAAGAGCCCTTAACATGATTAGCTTTCCGGTCATTTTTTTACCGCTTAAAAATACCTCATTATTATAACTGTGTAAGAACACGGTTGGTATACATACTTAAACATTGCTATGAAAATACAATATTTAACAAGCATTGATTTTGATAGAATGTGATGCATTTTAACAGCAAAATTGATGCTTTTGTTCTGAAAGCAATTCATTACTTCCGGTATTATCTTGTTAACTGTTCAAATAGATGTTCTTAAAGACTGGCCAAAAGCCAGCAAGGACAGTGGCGGCCAGATCTCACCTTGGAGGGGCTGACGCACGCACATACACTCGCTCACTCACACACACACACACACACACACACACACACACACACACACACACACACACACACACAATTCTTAAGGTTGTCTTCATCGAGGAAAACCGAACCTTGCAGAGGCTGCACTGACCTCCGTGCTGCTGGCGGATGGCAGGTCAACTGTACGCTGATGTCCTTTCATTCCACACGATTCAGCTCAGTGTTTCAGCAGCATGTCTCCTTTTATGTACAGATGTTCTCGAGCTTGTACTGTTGGTTATGTAAAGGGGTTACTACTTTTATTATTCTTACAAGCATCAGTCGACTTCATATAACACCGGAACATAACTACACTCAAATCCTGATCGTTAGTCAAATTGTATTCATATCCAACCAAAGTACTAATAATGTTCTTTAAAGGCTATAAATTAGAAAACGCACTACAGTTTCTGGCCTCAGAAGAGAGAGCAAGTTCCAGTAGGTTGGCTGAGGAGTAATATGCAGGTATCAAAAAGCAGGTGCTCTTTGGATTTAGGGACAGGGAGAAGAAAAAGAGCACAGACATGTGTCTGTTGTGTCTGTTACAGCAGTTTTCCTGCAGGAATACATCAAACATAGATCATTTCCTCAGAATAATAACAGAAATATTAGAGGTTTAAATGAACTACATAATAACATTCATCCAAAACTAAAAATCCTACAATGTGTTTGCTTTTGGACAGCAAATGTTACAATACTTGACCTGAAAGCAAGTGTACTGGGATATGATCACCACACAACCCAAGGAGAGAACATGTATAGAAAATATAACAGCTTACCTGTAGAGTTAGACATAAAGCTCTACTGGCCTTCACTCAAAATCACTTTGTGTATTAAAGTTTGTGCCACTCAGTGTCTTATATGGACTTCCTTGCTTAGCTCACTATTACTGCTGCTGCTGCTATACTGCAGCAATTACTAGTAACAATTTACTTAAACAAATTCTGATAAAGATAAAAATGCAAAGATGCATGTAAATGTATTTAATTTTAATAAAATATCTATGGACAGCACAGCACTCTCACCTCACACCAATAAGGTTCTGGATTTAAACCTGCTGGCTCACTTTCTGCGTGGCGGGGGTTCCGTCTGAGACCAAAGACGTGCATTTTAGGTTAATTGATTATTCTAAATTGGCCTGAGTTGTGAATGTGAGCATGAATGGTTCTCTGCCTCTCAGTGTTAACCATGTGAGGGACTGGTGGCCTGTCTAGGGCGCACCCCAATGTCAGCTGGGACAGGCTCTCGTCCTCCCGCGACCCTGAATGGGATAAGTGTAAGAAAATGGATGGATGGAGTTTCTGTGAATGCTTGTATTTTGCATCAGCCCTCTGCAGTCTAACATGTCATTGGTGCTGACCCTAACCCTACGCAATCAGAATATGTCTTTCTATAAAAGTGTATTCTCAGACTTGGGAATGAGGAAATAAAAAAGATAATTATTCTATGTGATTCCTGTAAAAACATATTCACATTTTCTCCCAAATAAGTCTGTTTTGCTTTTCTTCAGAATATGGGTTTAGGTAGGGTTAGTTACCACCTGTGATGACCTAGACCTCAGACAGTTAAACCAAGTTACTTTGACATCATGCATTAGACAAATCTATTATTTTTATGTTATCCACTGCCAAACACAACAAATCATTCAGCCTGAGATTTACTGGGACACATGCGCATATATTTTGTTGTTGAAATATTTTATTAGTAAGTCATTGTGGCATCAGGAGGGACTGAATATGATCGTAGTATTTCTAAGATCCTGGCTAGACCTCTGCCTGCAAACTCTATCATTGCTGCACTGTCTTCAGATCAGTATCAGCCAGGCTTCATTGTCACAGTCCTCCTTCATCCTGCCTGGGATTATTCTGCCTCTATAACCATTTAATAAAAGGCAACTGTGGCATTGAATTTCTATTGACATTTCTCCCCATAGGCTTTCCATTTGTTAAAGGAAAGGTATAAGTACAAAGACTGGTGTAACACCCAAGTAAAGTACCTACAATTTTACTTCTGTGAAGTATTTTTGATCTTCTATCACCCTGTAATTTTTTTACTGTCAGCATATATCTATTTTTTATTAGATTAGACCGCCCAACCAGTGCTGGTTACATAACAATGATTTAAACATCAAACAGTTGCGAAGGCGATAACAGGAGGTGTACTGCACCTGGACCCACACAGATTTCATTAAATACAACATGATGTTTTTCATCAAGTAGCCCTGAATAAATAATCAAACTAATAAAAGCAAATAAAAGCCATATTGGCTTTGCCATGGCCCACTTTGAGAGTTCAGGGCTGGACAGCCTTTGTCCAAGCGCTGTGTGCTGTCTGGGCAACCCCAGGCAAGCCCAGATCCTAACCCTGAACTGGCCCCTTGAAGGAGGGAGAGCCGACCCAAATATCCTCACCTCACAAACATGTCCTCACTCTAAAGAATCACCTCTGAATTTACTACATGTGCAGTAAGATTAGTTTTAACAGGAGTTGATCCAGAGTGATTTACAGTTGAGGCAAAGATATTAATACAAAAAGCATTAAATCCATGCCAACAATAAGGCAAATAGAACAATTAAAAGGAAACATATTGATATTAACCCTGTCATCATTGATGATGACCCTAATGATAACAATAATGATTAAAAACAAATTGTTTTGCAGAAGAAGACACAAAGATCCGACATATGATTTTAAGCTGAAATAACAGCATACATTCTGACTGTTTGCTTTTTTCCACTGCCCTCATTACTCTACTGTTTTGGGTACAAACTAATGCACAATCCTACTGGAAGAACCTGCTGAACGCAAGTAACAGCTCAGGGTTGAAGGGCAAGTGTTTACACTCAAAGCATACAAGGATATGGGAGCTAGGTAAGAAAGTTGACACTCACAGCAACGTTTGGATGTGTGACCTATGGAGGATATCATCTGAAAGTTTATAGTAGGTCACTGTATTATAAAAACATGCAATAATGTCATAATTATGTGACTATTATCTAAATGTTTTAATAGTTGTGACTGAGATCTGTATTTCAATGTAAGGTAAACCTGGTTTTGCTTCTTCTGTGTTTTTTGATGCATTTTCTTCCAGACTCTCCTTGCCTCTCTGTTTTAGTGATGCTACTGATGTGGCAGTCTCTGTCTGGTTACCCAGTAGCCAAGACTAAAAAATACAAAGTGCAATCAAAAAGTGCTGCAACTCTACCCATAAAACCAAAAATTTAAATATTTGGTCACTGTCCCCCTTCAAGGTTATGTCGTCTGGAACACTCCACGGAAGTCCCATCCTGACCTCTGGCAGGTCTGCATTTCCGATTTCAACAGGGAATTCAAATTTGCTTTGAGAGCAAACAACTTTTATGTGAGAGTGACTCAACTATCATGTCAACAAACAGCAGTTTTTAGTCAAAAAGCCTGAAGTGTCCAAGCACAAAGGAGGCACATCAGGCCAGGAGTATATCCAAGAGCATGCACTGTGCATTCATCCCCCAGAATCAGGCTATTAACATGAAGTTCCCGGCCACAAAACCACCTCAACTATGGTGTGCGACACAGCACAATTTTCACTGAACACCTGTTCTACATGCCAGATTTGGCTCCCTGTGATTGGGTGAGGTGCAGCACTTCACATAAAGTCAGGCCTGTCAACAATAACACCATCAGTACAGTTTCTAAAAGCTACAGTCAACTAGTTTATGTGGTTCATGTGGTGAGATTACTCCAGTCCAGTTTACTGTTACCGTTTACCTATTGATCATTTAGAGGATCCATATAACATTTTGCTCTAACCTCTGATGTGTTGACTCTTACATGTTATGCCTCTGTGTGGGTAACAGTCACGGCTGCTAGGTTTTCAGATTACTCTTACCAGCAGTCCATCATGTGAGCATGATACTGTATCTCAAGGCTTCACTTGGACCTAAAACTGAACTGATTAGAATTTGATGGTGAAAGATCAAAGGTGAGGGTCAATGTGACCTCCCGAGCCTGTCTTTGTACTGCTCTAGAAAGAAATCGAGAAGAGGGTGAATACTTTTTCACAGAAAGATGGCCACAAATTTATGTGTGACTTTTGGTTCTGTTAATATTAATTGAATCAGTTCCTGCTGTCAGGTCAATATATATACAGCCAAAGCTTGAGAACAGACATCAGGGCACTCCAAAGGGTCTCATGGGTAAATAAGGGAGGAAACACACGATGGACAGGGATGAAGGCATTTATTGCCTTTACTGGGAAAAGCCTCAGCATTAGTAATCATGATCTGAAGGGCAGCAACAGAATGGAAAGCCTCAGTGCAGTTTTTTTTTTTTTTTTTCCCAGACAGTAGATCATTATCTTTCAACTGGAGAATCAATTCAACCTCCAAACCAGGTGTTGATCTACAAGCAGAACACACAGTTTTCATGAAGGAAACGACAGGAGTCAGGGCACGCATGTTTACTAAGCAAATGTATGTTTCATATACATGAAAATGCAAACATGGCAGAGGAGAAACAAGCACAGGGGTAATGGCTGGATTTCACTGATCTATTAGAAGCGGCAGAGAGCAGTGATGATGATGTGACGTACACAGTGTTCACTGGGATTCAGAAAGTCTGCAGAGCTGCAGTCCAGACCATCTGGGAGGTACAAAAACATACATGGAAAAGTCTCACAGTGCTGTGAAAAACTATTTGCCTCCCTCTTGATTTTTTTTTTTAATATTTGCATATTTCTTACTGATTTCAGATCATCAAAAACATTTTAATATTAGACAAAAATAAACGAGTAAACACAAAATTCATTTTTCAAATTATGATTTTATTTATTACCAGGAGCTATCCAAACCTACCTGCCCTGTGTGAAAAGTAATCACCCCCTAAATCTAATACCTGGTTGTGTTACCCTTTGCAGCAATAATCGCAATCAAGCATTTATGATAACAGGCAATGAGTCTTTCACCTAGCTGTGGAGGAATTTTGGCCCTCTCTTCTTTGCAGAATTGCTTTAATTTAGGCACGCTGGAGGGTTCTTCAGCATGAATGGCCTGTTTAAGGTCATACCTAAGCATCTCAATCAGAATAAAATCCAGACTTTGACTAGGTCGCTCCAAAACCTTCTTCGAAGTGGCCTTTAGAGCTTTTTTTTTTTTTAGTCATTCAGAGGTGAACTTGCTGCTGTGTTTTGGATCATTGTCCTGCTGCATAACCCAAATACACTTAAGTTTCATGACATGAACTGATGGCTGGACGTTCTCCTTCAGGATTTTCTGGCAGAGAGCAGAATTCATCGTTCTGAAGCGGCAAAGCAGCCCCAGACCATCACACTACCACCATGTTTGACTGTTGGACACAAACTTTCCAAAAAGTTAAACTTTTGTCTTGTCAGTCCACAGAATATTTCCCCAAAAATCTTGGAGATCATCAGGATGTTTTTTTTAGCAAACGTGTTCTTGTAGGTCAGCAGTGGTTTTCTCCTTCAGATTTTCTCATGGAGGCCATTTTTACTCAGTCTCTTTCTTTCTGTTGAATCATGAACTCTGAACTTTTCATGAGACAGGTGAGGCCTGCAGTTCTTTAGACGTTACTCTGGATTCTTTTGTGGCCACTTGAATGAGCCATTGATGCGCTCTTGGTTTTCACACAGGGCCAGGTAGGTTTGGATAGCTCTTTCCCCTTAATAAATGAAGCAAGAGTGTCATGCAAACTACAAAGCAAAAAAACAGGAAAGGGTCTGTCTTATGTCTATATGCAAAAAACCTATCCCATCTTAACTGTCTATCCAAAATATGATCAAGAGTAGCTGTGTCCCTCTGGCAATTCTGGCTCTCTCCACAGCTTTCCAGTGGATGCACTTTCACTGGGATGGTAGCTTATATCAGATATAGATGTCTCAAAACAGTAACATTAACCAAACATCTTGGTGCTGTGATCAGCTGATGACCTGTTCAGGATGGACCCATGACCCCACGTTGGATAAGCGGTTAAGAGCTTTAACTTTAGATTCTTGGAAAACACAATACTAGTGCCCCTTTCCCACTTCATTTTAATTCTCTTTCTGCAACAACAGTACAACAGATAGATTTTCCTATCTTTAATGACGATCCCTTTTTTCAGGTGTACAACCCACATATAAACATGTGTTTATATAGGGAAAGGAATGTATAAAAAATAAAGCAAAACAACACATACATACACAGAAAGAAGCCTGTGACTGATAATAGTGATTGTGCGCTCCAGGCTGTGGTAATATCATTAGGATTGTGTGCCATATGGGGGAAAGGAAACCATGCAGTGATGTGTGTCTGATATGTGAATAAAGAAATTAGATAGAAAGGCTAAATAACACCGCATTACTAAACTCACTACATTAATAAAGTCATGGCAGGTTCCAATGATCAATACAACTGGATTTTATGTATGTAATTTGATCAATTTCATATAATTCTTTTGAACCCATGCACTGGATACACTTCAGTGCTGCTGGGTTTAACATGCTGAGCATTAATTCCAATAATCCCACAGTAGACACCAATATCCTGCTTCATATCTATTTTACTTGAAATATGATCATAACTGGCAAAATAATGGTAATTTTCCCAGAGGAGGCGCCTCCTGCTGGTCATTTGACAGAATGCACTCCAAAACATTTTCCTTTCATCCAGAGAAAAGAACATTCCCTAAAATGTCCGGGTCCATCTCTGGCGCCCCAGCGAAGTTAATTTTCTTTCAAAAATATGACCAGTAGGAGTAAGTGAAGAAGCCCTTCTAATGTAATCTCCTTTCCTTTTCAAAGACCCCCCTTTTTAGGGCAGTATTTTCATTTTATTTATGGCTTCCACACATGATCTTTATCATCTTTTCATTTGGTTTTACCTACCACTGGGCCCTTTATCTGTTAATTCTGAGCTTCCCTTACAGTTTGACTTCTGTCAAGTCCACTCTTAATTTATATGTTTACTTATGGTTTAAGTCCTCTTAGTGCACTTTTACTAACATAAATTGGAATTGCTCTATTTTTCTTCACGTCATATATTTTTTCATCATGTTTATGTGGCCATCAGATTCAAAAAAGCACTTTGGATTAACGACTGTTCTTTTTTGTGTATGTGGATTCTGAGTGCCAAATGACAAAAGTCATGTCTCCACTCCAGCATCCTGGTACTCAGACTAAATTCACATGAATCTGGAGATTTTGTCTGTGCTGGTACAAAGCAAATAAACTGCTCACAGGTTGAGAATCTCTGAGCCCGTTCAACTCCTGTGTTTTTGTGTTGGTTACTACTGAAACACCACCATCTAGTGGAGGGAACACATACAGTTAGAGCTCAACATGCGAATGCTCCTCTACAGAGTCTGTGAGTAAATGAAGCATGAAACACACACTGTTCAGGGATTAAAGGTTTTTATGTCTTGCTCAGTGTTTTTTTCTAACACAAAGCTTCAACATTAACAATCATTATCTGATTAGCAGCACATCACATACACAAGGCCAGTTTATCTTCCAGCACATTAACACTGCTGCAGAGAGAACGTGGATTCTCTGTGACACAGAGGTGGTAATCAGCAGCTCTCTATAAAGTTTTTTTTTTTTTTTTTTTACAAATACTTGATTATCCAACACTGAAGAGGAGATCAGAAAGTCATTAATGGAAGTTCAAGTGGTTCAGTAATTTATACTCACATCAAAACACAAAAAAATGACTAAAGATTATAGAAAACACATCTGAAAAATCACATTCACAAATATTTATATTCCCAGTTCATTTAACTGACTAGTTGTCAAATACAAATTATATAAATGATATGAAATCAGTTTAATAATAATGGAGCCTATCCCAGCTGTCATAGGGCGAGAGGCAGGGTAGACCGTGTACAGGTCGCCAGCCTGTCACAGGGCTAACACAGAGACAGAATCCCATTCACACTTACAGTCTGGGTTCAAATCCTGTGTGGAGTTTGCACGTTCTCCCCGTGTTTGCGAGGGTTTTCTCCGGGTTTCCTGACATAATTAGCGACTGCTAAAATGCTCATACTCATACAAGCACCATTAAGAGTTAAATCCGGTCCAGTGTAGCTATCCTCCCAGATGTTACAAACATGTGCAGCTAGTTTGTGGAGCTCACAGAAAACTAAGAGAAACAAGAACTCTGGATTAGGCTAGAAAGCAAGTAAGTATTTTTCTGAGGATTGCTGAGACACACTGAAGATCAGGAGGTTTAAGAATCTGTAATCTGAAGTGAAAATATTTAAAAGCCTAGAATTTCAAAGATCTTTCAAGATTTTTCCAGACAGAATAACTCTTCATAAATTTTATTTAAAATCATAGACAAAATGACTACCTATCCAGCACCTGGATAAATTGTATACTGTTCGATTTGCATTGATTTTCCTTTATTGTCCCAGCAGTACAAAATTCTCCCTTAAAAATGATAGTTTTGAAAAAAAAAATCATCACTCAGTCAGCGAGGATCATGGATGCTTTGGGTGAAGTGTTCGCCAGTGTACAGGCCATAGTGCAGAGTATCCTTCTGGGCTGCAGCCCATGCCATCTGATTGCTGGAGAAGCGGGCTGCCCAGTGGCCCTGGGCGTCCACTGTCACCACCCCACCTAGCCCCTCGAGTCTGGACTTCATATAGGCCAGGCCCAAATCACTGGCAGTCTCTGCTGACTGACCTGAAAAATAGAAATAAAAATAGAACTAAGAGTAGTTTCCTTCAGCAGCTTGAGGAACAGCTAGAAACAGGAGTCAGACTCCCTCAGCAGGAGCAGAGGTTCAGTCCAATTAGTCACATTGTTCATTTGTTGTAGAGAGCTGGATTACCCTCCAGTCTCCACAGAACTTATTTGTGGCCTTACTTTGCTTATGGGAACTGTTGTTAATAATTATAATAACTTTGACTTATAGGCACCTTTCAAAGCTCCCAAGATCACCTTATCCACAGTATTCCTGACTTCGTGCCATTACCCATAATTCATAGCAGAAGCCGGTAGTTTATTTCCATTTGCGCTGTTGTTTACAGTTGCGGGCTTACACACTTGCCATTCATTTAAACATTTTGACACTGCAGTTTCTTTTACCTGGTCTAAATGGTACCACATCGGAGGTGGATACAAAACTTAAAACATAAGGAAAAAATACAGTAATAGGATGTACAACTGGGTAGTATAATTTGGGGGGAAAAGAACAAATTTACAGAATAAAAAAATTTGAAAAAATGTACAGACTGATGTAGCGACAACCGACAACAGCACAAGTTGAATCCGAGCTCATGTTCCAACTAATAAAGCCGCCTGTTACAGCACAAAGTAACCAAATTTTGTCATTAACTCTGGCTCTGACTTTGGGTAACCGGAAGTATAAATCCGTACAGCGGAAGTAGCAGTCTGTCATGGCAGCCTACGTGTGCTCTTCCAGAAACCCGTGGATAGAAATCAGATATAATAAAATCAATCAACAGTAGAAAACAGTGTAAGAGAGAAACCATGGCAGATTACAATGAGTAAACTGAACAGATGGGTTTTGAGGTGACATTTGAAAGATGTAAGAGAAGCAAAATTTTATAACTCATGGGGCAGAGAGGCTCCTTTTTAATAGAAAAAGAAGTACTTGTGTGTTCACTGATCAGGGAGATTTTATTTTATTTCTTAATGAACAAATAAGACCAGCTGTTTTTACCCCGAGTGACTCAGTGCAGCTCCTTTTCTCATCGACATGGCGAAAACGCAGTGCGGCTGCAGACCGTGGTGGAAATCGCTATTTATTAATTTTATGTGTTTGTTTTATTACTTCTAAAAAATTAACAGAAATAAAAATCCGTTTGAAACGCCAGCGGGTCGGTGCACAGAAGCCATTGTAATTGCGAAGCATTGTTTACAGAAGTATTACTGTTGAGAGTCTGAAGTTGAGAAGTCGAGTGGCCGCTGTGCCGACGCGCAGACACCGTTATAATTACAAAGCATTGTTTGCAGAAGTATCGTCGTTGACACTCTGAAGTCGAAAAGCCGAGTGAATGCACAGAAATAGACGGTGCCGTTCCCCCAGAGCGTTCCCAGCGGGATGCCACTAAGACAGACCAATCACGAAAGGTCAGAGGGCTCTCCAAAGACCCCCTCCCCTCAGTCCAGGGGCTGCACGTACCCCCTCCCTTGTTTGCACTCCAGACAATTTGTCTGATAAGACGTGGTGTGTGTGATCTTCCAAATTATGACACCTTAACCGGAGGTCAAGCCAGGTGTCTGTCAT
>JASGAU010408644.1:14523-26044 GCA_030220045.1 Australoheros facetus
CCCCCCCCCTCCTTACCCCCGGATCTCACCGGGAGGTTTTCAGGTGCCTTTCTGACTGATAACAAGTAGGTGTGATTGACCCCTCTTTGCCCTTCCCTTCAGAATTTTCGCTGAGGACCATAAGTTTCACTGGAGAAGGCCAGAAGCTGACTGACTGACTGCACCGGAGACCTCAGACCTCTGTGAGCAAAGCCCCGCCTCGGGAGACCGGGGCGCACGGACCACTCAGGTGTGCGTATTCCGCCAGAGGCGAAAAGAGCGAATCAGCGGTCAGTCACAGGGAATGAACCGAGAGTCAATCAGCATGATGTAGTGGCGATTAAATTACGGGGTTTGTGTGTGCGTAATCATCAGAAAAACAATCCGGGCTTCAAACCAACCTTTCTAACAGCTGTAATTATGGCCCAGACTATCTGTAAAGTTTCTTTCATCAGCCAAACTCCTGTTCAACATTTTAGAGCATCGATGCCACCGCCAGCCAAGAAGACCATGCTGGTCTGCCGCGGTAGAAGCCTGGCAGAGGGGATTGTGGACGAGCAGTGGCATCTGCCATCTGGAGGCGTCTGGGAATATGGATTTAAAAGCTTGGCTAATGAGATCAACTTTTACCAGCTCCAGAGTGGAGAAACCTTTGGCCCAGCAACGTCCACAGCAACCCTAACAGCCTCCGACTGGGCCGTGTTGTCATTGGTGGTGATTCCGGAAATCAGGAAGAGTCTGGCAACACACCCGTGTTCAGCTCTTATACCCCTGGGCAACGGATGTCGTACAAAGGACCAAAGCACCCAAAAGGAAAACCTCCAGATCAAACAGGAAGAGGAGGACGACGACTGCCCGTCAATCTTGGTGATTGATGGAAAAAAAGGGGGAGCAAGAAGACATTCAAGCTGGACAGCCGATGCCGCCGCAGCCTCCCGCAGCAACAGCTCATACAAACGTGATAGTTTTTAAGCATGTGGGAGAGCAAGAGGAATTCATTCGGCAAATGGATTTTCAGGGACAGCCGTCGGATCACAGAGCAACCGGAACTCCCCGATGAGTTTTTATTACATTTTTTAAAATTCACAGTCTGGGGTATTTCATAATGTACCGAAGGTTTCTCTGCATGAGTGGCTCAATGTGATGGAGCCTAAAATATCAAAAATTGATGAGCTGTTTAATCATGCTCAAAGAGAAAAAAATGCCGTTTTGTTAAGAAAACTATTACCCTGTAATCAAAGCCACAGCTCCGCTGCTTTAACCCTATAAAAAGACCACTGGGCTTCATTTCAGAAAGCATCCAACCTGCATTAGACACAACATGGCCTACTTCAACGAGACCAGGGACAACACACAGAGAGCGAACCTGCCAGCAGCCTCTGCTGCGCCGCAACCAGAGCCGAAAACTGCCGCTACAGGGGCGGGGACACTGTCCCCTCAGGGGTGGAACATGTGGTGGAGCTCTCGGACAATGCGGTGTCTTTCATGCCGGAGGAGTTCAAGCCGGTGGGACTGCAACCTCCCTGCAGAGACGTGCCAGCTACCAGAGGTGGTTCTGGACCTTCTGAAGCTCACTGTGAAATCTGTGGTGAACATGCTCATTCAAAAGCACAGAAGGGATGTTTGCGAGGGCTGCGAAATTTCGCATCCTTCACAAAGAAGGCACAGCTGTGTCTTCCCGCTGGAGAAACAGTATTTTTTCCGATACAACGACCAGCTGTCCAAAAGATTCTGGAATGGGCATTTCATCCCCATGCTCCTGGAGATTTTGCATCTGGACGCTTACTGGTTGCAGCTGCTACTCCGTGCTGTTCAATCAAATTGGAGTGTTTTCACTGATGCCTAGTTGATGTTGACAGCACAAATTGTAAGACCGCCTAGAGGCAGTGGTAAGAGAGCCTTGAAAAAAACACTCAACAATGAAATCATACACAAAAAAGACGTTTTTTGTATGTTGTCAGCAATAATAATCATCTGTGTTTTGCTATCAACATAGCACATTTGCTTAACCCCGGCTTAAATGATTCACAGGCAGACGTTTTAGGGAGGGAAATCAAAGTTAAGGCAGGTTTCACAGAAGACCACCCTGTGAGTTTTTAGTGACATTTATAAATTTGAAACCGCTTTGGATTGTAAGATTATGGTGTTTTACAGGCTTGGAGTTAGCAGGGAGCTGGTGAAGTTTCAGACACACTCTCTTAAAACAGGTAAAGTTTTATTTATGTTTCTGTTTTAGAATCATTATTACGCAATTAAAAATCTAAAAGCTCTTCTAGGTACCAAGCATACTTGCGAGCATTGTTTCGCAGAGATTAATAACCCCATATCGCACTACTGTCCAGGCCACTGCGGTGCCTGCACGGACCCAGCTTGTGTCCTTGATCTCGTCTCCTTAGAACCCTGCCCGGACTGTGATAGAGTCTGAAGGTCCAGAGCCTGCCTCACCCGTCATAAAACCCCAAAACAGATTGGGGGCAGGCTTGTTTGTAACTGCCAAATTTATAAAAAATGTAAGCGATGTGGGTTGATGTATTATGTCTCCAAAAAAGGTGCTTCTCATAAATTTAAGGATCTCAAGTGTGTTATTCGTGGCGCAGAAACCTTTAAGGGGGACAGACATCTGTGCTACATTCAAGCACTTGAAAATGAGGTAAAGCATAATGATAAAATAGTTTATTATGATTTTGGGGAGCACAAAAAAAGTGGCATGCCTTTGGCTTCAATTGCGTTGAAGCATTTCTTAAACATTTTAGGAGGTCTTATTTTAAAGGCTGTGTTTTCTTAGTGCATAACTCTAAAGGGTTTGATTCCTATTTAATATTAAACGTTATGGCTCAACAAGGCTTAAAACCTTCTATTATAATGCAAGGCTCAAAAGTTATTTGTTTCACAGACCCTGATTATAATCATAAATATATTGATTCCTGTAGTTTCCTGTCCATGCCTTTATGCTTAATACCTAAAGCTATAGGTTTTGAGGATAAAATCAAAGGTTATTTTCCCCACTCGTTTAGCGGTAGAGCAAATTTGTCATATGCAGGACCGTATCCACCCCCCACGGCTTATGGCCTTGAATGAATGAGTGCGCGGGGGCAGAGAGACTTCTTTAAGTGGTATGGCACTAGGAAAAATAAGATTTTCAACTTTAGCAAAGAATCACTTCTTTACTGTCAAAATGATGTTGAAATACTTGCCCAGGGGTGTGGCATTTTCAGAGCAGGTTTTATTGAAGTCGCTGGAGTTGACCCCTTCACAAGGTCAACTATTGCCTCTGCATGCATCAAAACATTTCAGACACACTTTATGGATGCAAATACTTTAGCTATAACATCCCCTGAGCTTTTCAGGCATCAGTTTAAGTCGTTCTCTTCATTATCAATCCAGTGGTTAGAATATGAGGCACATAGGCGGGGTATTTTCATACAGCATGCTCTGAACTGTGGTGAAAAACAAGTTGAAGGTTTTTATGTAGATGGATATTCTGACGAGGGAGGTAACAGAGTGTTTGAGTTTCTAGGGTGTTTTTGGCATGTCTGTTTCAAGTGCTTCCCTCAGCAGAATGAAAACCATCCTATACTGGGAGTGTCATTTGCGGATGTGAACACCTCGACAACAGCCAGATTACGGAGATTAAAAAATGCAGGTTTTGTAGTTAGCGTGATTTGAGAACACACCTGGGCGGCTCTGATGCACTCGGATCCTGATGTTAAATCTTTCTTAAAAGCTTATGACTCGCCAGAGTCTCTGCAGCCGCGGGAGGCTCTTTTTGGAGGTCGTACTTGTCCGGCTAGATTAAGATATACTGCATCTGAAAATGAAAGGATCCATTATGTGGATTTCACCTCTGTCTATTCTTTTGTGAATGCCACTAAGCTGTACCCTCTAGGACACCCAGTGCTGATATATAAAGACTTTCAGGACCCCAAAAACTATTTCGGCCTCATAAGAGCTGTAGTACAACTGCCACGTGGTCTTTTTTTCCCAGTACTACCGTCCAGGACCAAGACAGGAAAGTTGGTGTTTACGCTTTGCCCAACATGTTCAGAAGAAAACATACAAGACTCTGCATGTACACACATTGATGAGGACAGGGCTTCGACAGGGGTGTGGGTTACACCTGAGTTTAACAAGGCCATTGATAAAGGTTACAAGGTAATTATCACAGAAGTTTGGCACTTTGACAGGAAAAGCGACACATTGTTTAAAGACTATGTAAGAACATTTTTAAAACGTAAACAGGAGGCTTCAGGATATCCCCCGGATGCTGTTGATGAAGCCAGCAAAACAGCTACATTGAAGACTATCTGCGTAATCAGGTGATTGCCTTGGATCCTGATAAGATACAGTTTAATCAAGCTAAAAGACATAGCTAAACTGTGTTTAAACAGTCTGTGGGGGGAGTTTGGTCAGAGAAACAATTTAACTCAAACCAAACTAGTGAGCCCGAGGAATTTTTCAATTTCATGTTTTCACAGAAATATAATGGAAAATATTTCTCATTTGTCAGTGATCAGATAGCATTTGTGCAGTGGACACACGACACCAACTTCACACACTCCCAAACCGCACAGACAACATCTTTGTGGCTGTTTTCACAACTGCTTACGGCAGATTAGAACTATACAAGTACTTAGACAGACTACAGGAAAAAGACACAGATAGTTTAATCTATGTGAACAAAGAGGGTGATCCTCCTCTGCTGCTCGGGAAATATCTTGGGGAGTTAACAGGTGAACTGGATTCTGACGATTACATCACTGACTTTGTTTCCTCAGGTCCTAAGAGTTATGGATATAAAACCCAAAATTTGAAAGTTGTTTTAAAAGCCAAATGAATAACCCAGACACGAGAGTGTTGTGAAAAAGTGAATTTTGAGAGTGTAAAAGCTCTCGTCAGGGCACACATTGCTAAATCTCTGGAGGAGGCTGATTCTATACAGGTACCACAGCACAATGTTGTACATGATAAATCCTGTTTTTCACTTAGAAATTCAACCTTTATGAAAAAGTTCAGGGTTGTTTTTGACAAGCGATGCTTGTTAGCAGACGGACGGACACTGCTGTAGAATTTGAGCATCGTCTCAAGTACCTTTTTCATGTTTGATTGTCGGCCCAAGTGGGTCAGGAAAAACATTTTTTGTAAAATCATTGTTGGACAATTCAATGCATGTATTGACTAAGAGAATTGAAAATATTGTGTGGATATATACACATCATTTCAACCGTTGTATGCTGATCTGCAAAAGAACAATAAAAATATAAAATTTATTGCGGGTTTGCCTGAATCTTTTAATGATCTTTTCCCATCCAATCAGAATCATCTAATTATCCTGGACGATGTCATTTTTCAAGCAGTCAACCATCCTGAGGTTGTAAGAGTTTTCACACAATATAGACATCACAAAAATATGAGTGTTATAATGATTACACAAAACGTGTTTTTGCAGGGTAAACATAGCAGAACTATAAGTTTGAATAGCACGTATATGGTGTTATTTAAAAACCCTCGTGAAAAGTTACAAATGAATATATTAGACAGGCAAATTTACCCGGGGAGCAAACACTTTTTTATGGAAAGTTTTGAGGACGCAACCAGGCCTCCTCATGGTTATTTACTGGTTGATTTAACACCTTCCTGTCCAGAGCAACTGAGACTACGGTCAGGTATACTACCCCATCAGTTGTGTGTTTATATTCCCAAGCAAAAATAATATCATGTTGATTAATCTAAAAAGAAACCTCCCTCCATTGAAAACCTAGATAGGCTGTACACCTAGATTAGCAGGTTGCTCAAATGATCTCATACAGTCTTTAGGGGAGGTCTGCCTTAATCTTCTGAAAGGTAATATACCTATAACTGCATGTCAAATTAAGAAGCTTAAAGCACACAAGAAAAACATCAGGCTTCTGGCTGACAAACGCAAAGGTGTCAAACAAAAATGAACATTGCTGACTCAGAAAGGAGGATTTATCTTACCATTACAACGGTCCTGCCTATTGTAGCAAGCCTGGTTACAGGTGCTGTTAAGGGTTAAACACCCCTACTGTGAAAATGCAGAAAATGTACTTAATAACTCAGGATCAGATTAAACATCTGCATGAACAAAGTCTACAGACAGGAGCTACAAACATTCGCCAGAAAGCGAAAGATGATCTAGACTTGGATATGGAGAGGATGCTGCGTGATGATAGCCTATTACATGATGAAAAAATTAAAAAGTTTAATCTGCTTCTGCAAAGATATCTTAATTTGCAAAAACAAAAGGTCACTGAAAACACGCAAATAACTCTGACGCTGCCTGACAAATCGAAAAGAGACAGTGTGGTTGCAAGAGCCCCAGAGACTGAGACAGAGGAAAACAATGTGCTGAGTGAGGTGTTGCACAACATAAATCCTTGGTTCAAGAGAAACAATATATTATGCGTAAACTGTCTGACTCAAATGGCCAGAGTGGTTGGAATACACACGGTGAATTGTTGCTCAACAAAGAAGCGGTCCCTGGCAGTCACATGCTGGGTTTAATGAAGTTTTTAACCAGTGCTTGAGCTGTTAAACATACACAGAGACCCAGAGGGTGGCACGAGCTTTTGAATTTATTATCCGGATTAAAAATACCACTCTCAGTGGTGGGTAACACCCAGGCTAGGCAGGAGACTTCAGATATGAAAGACCCTGACTCCACATCACCAGCACCACAGATGACATTACAGAAGCCACCTGGAGGAGAGCCCTCCAGAGGACGAGGGGCGAGAAAGAGAATATTACTGTCACCAAGGTGGTTTACTCCCTCTGACTCTACACTACTCGCAGCAAGGACGGCATTACAGAAGCCACCTGGAGGAGAGCCTCGGAAGAGAAAGAATATTACTGTCACCAAGGTGGTTAACTTTTTGGTGAAACAAAGATGTATGCCTTTAATGAGCTTTATTTTCAATAAAGACGTGCTGTTTGAAGTTACTTGTGTTTTTGTTTTTTATATAAAACACACACAAACACACAGTATAAAAATCACAGCAACAATCATTAAATGTTTTCAGAGAGCATGACGTATGATTAAAACGACATTTCATCGCACATCTGTTACATCTTTTTAAAAAATTAGCAACCATGACATCATTTTTTACAGGATTTTCATGATACAAAGACATGACATGTTGTAGCAGTTAGGCGCGTGCTCTATAGGCTAGATAGAAAACACAGTACTCGCCACATACAATTGAATTTACATTTTGAAGCTAATTCTTGTGAAATTATATTGTTTTTTGCACGACTCTGGAGAAAGTTTAAAATGCTGGCAGGATAAAATGTATAATCCGGTCGAAATCCAAATGAGTCAAAAAAAGTTGCACTGCAGTCTTCATCCAGGCTTAAAGCAAGCCAGTGGGTTCCTGGCAGGTGCCTAGGATCCGTGTTAACCACAAAATATGCAGGAAGTCTAAGTCTTTTTCAGGGTTGCCAGTTCATCACAGGCCCCGACTCCACAGAACTGATCCCCGATGAGTGCGCGCAGAATACTCTCCAGCTGATGATTGTTCATTGCTAGTAATAATCAACCAAGACTTGACGTTTGGCATAAATTTCTAATATAGAGTCGTAGCAGGCTTATACAATCAGCGTTGCAGTTTGTTCAAGAGGGCTTCTGAAACGCATGTCTAGCCGTAAGTTGCCTGCTGATGTGGTCGACAGCGCCTCTGTCTTCTGAGGCGCTCAAATTAAAGACAAATAATGTGTAACCTGTTCTGAAATTCCTCCCTGTCAATAGCTAAAGAGAGGTCCTTTAGATTTCTGCCTGTTGAGGTGTAAAGACTGTAATACTGCCTGGCAACCAGCCCGTTAGTAAAGTCAGGTTGGAACGCCTTGGCTGGGATTTGGCAGCCTTCAAGACACAAAGCAAGGTACTCCAGGTCATAGTGTTCAAAATTGAAGGGGGACAAGTCACATCGCCCTGTGAAAGCGTCATGGTCCACTAAACCCAGCACCAGATACTTTGGTAAGCTTCCCAAAAATAAATTTTCCTGATGACATAGCCTTGAGTTTTCAGGGATCAAATAAGTCTTTACGTTGATCCTTCAGAGAAGATATAAGGCGTTCGCTTTTAATAAAGCAGCGGCATGTGCTATCCTGACAGCAGGTGCAACTGAGACTTTCTTCACAAACAAGGAGGCTCCTGTGATATTCAGCTTGAACATAGAGTCTCGCGGAGCCATCAGACAGAATGCGTCACTGGCCCTGGTGAGTTTTATTTTAAGATCAACAGAATTTAACAACAGCCTCTCGCAAAAATAAATAAATATCTGCATGCAGGAATGCTCACAATATGTTGCCCTTTTAACTAACCCCTTATTAGGGCCGTAGTTAACCACATACGAGTCTAAAGCTCCCTCCGTATCTTTTATGAAAAGAACTGCCCTAAATTGACTTCTTAGAGTATGATCCGAGTAATTCAGCAACGTCTCAATGATGGCTCTGTACAAGTGTGTTGAGCTGGTCTGCGAAATCAGCCGTTCACCCAGGGTGACATCGCACTGGCTGAAAATTGTGTTCAGTGGATAATTGATAGGGGCTACACGTTCAGCCTCTAAAGCAGAACCATCCTAATTAGTTACTTTCAATCTGAGATACAACAGGGTGTCGTTTAGGTCCAGATAATGCGATCCATTACCAGGGATAAAAAAATTCAAGGGGCCCTCCACTGGACAGAGCTGCAATTGGCCTGACCTCCATGTAAGCTTTTTCATCCACAGATAACTGGGAGAGCGGTGCTGTGAAAAGATCCAGCTTGCTCAGAGTGCACTTGGCAGATTTTTCATGGAGCAGGGCCATTCTTTACTTCAAAAATATGTCTTTCAAGTGTTTTATAGATTTCTTGCTGGTGTGGTTGTTGGTTCCGAGCGTTTTCCTCTTCTGTTTCTTCTGCCGCTTTGGGGGATTTTTATAGCCTGCAACTCGCACCCCTGGGGGGCGTTTCACAAGTCATCTGGATAACACAGCTATTCCTGCGCCTTCCTGATTTTCAGGTCTATTAAAATGACCTACAGCTTTGAAGAGGACATCTGATGCTATATTCTTCACTGCTGTCTTGAGATGGGGCTGAGCCACACTGAGACCTCTTTTTACAAAGGGGGTTACAAACCTGAACAGTTTAGCAAACATGGAGGACAAACCCCCTTCCATACATCACAGGGGCCCCAGTAAACCCTGGCACACCATGCCCTGCCTGTGCCTGATAATATGATATAAATCTATTATCAGCGATCATTTTTGAAAAGCTAGAAGTTTTTGGCAGGTCTGAAATGTAGCTTCACAATTGTCTTTCCGTAAGTGAACTTCACAGGTTTGTTCTGATCGGTTTTGATTTCAATTTGAATCGTCTCCAAATGATTTTTAGAAACAGCCACGTAATCAGGCTTGTGGTAACACTGTGTTACGCTGTCCCCATATTCACCCTCTATTCTGACCATGCGCAGTAAAGGAACATAAGAATCGCCTACCAGCTGGAGTCTAACAACATCAGAATAACAATAAAGGTGGTAACTACCAGCATTTATATCCGCAGGGAATGGCGTGATATTGTCACATTTCCACCAGTTACCCGGATGTAAACCAATGTAAGACAGTGGAGGATATACTCGTATGTGAAACAACTTATTACCCAAAAACTCCAATTTTCTCTGTAAGAGGTTAAAATCTTATCTTGGTCTCTGGGTCAGTTTTGCTTAGAACACCCTCCAGCTTAGCTCTCAGCTGGCCAAGGTCTGAATAAAAGCCTCCGTGTAAATATGCTTTATGAACAGGTGGGTGTTTATGATGCGGTGTTGTTCTCTTTCTCCACTCAAAAAATGCAACTTCATCAGGTAGATTCAACCAGGTTCTAGGATATGAAATCTCTGTTAATGCCACTTGCCAGTCACCGTCTAAATCCAGATGAGTGGCAAGATCAACTCTAAAACTGGAGCTTGTATTATTCTTGAAAACGTTCATACTTGTACTTGAAGGTAAAGTGACATAAAAACTTTGATTTGGCCGAGTCATTCTGAGGTTTTTACAGGATCCACTGACAACTTTACTTCTTTTACTCCAGTTTTATGGTCCTTTTCTTTAATCCAACGGTTAAATTTAGAAGGCCAGTTCCTCCATTTAACCAAAACAAATCTCTCACGCCCCCATTTGCGTTTAGCTAATAGTTTTTCCACACGACAGAGTTTGTCTTTGCCGACCTTAATCCTTTGTAGTTCTTGCTCATAAAATGATCCTGTAATGTCGCCATCATAATCTTTAATTTTATAGACAGGCGGTGTAGTAGGAATACATTTGGCCACAGAAAAGATTTCACTAGTCCAGCCCTGTTCATATTTCTTGTCAAATACACCCCAAACTTTGGACAGTCTAACTAAATCTCCCTCTTTAAATGTCATCATCACTTTCTGTGTGTGTGTGGGGAAAAGAACCATACAAATTTTTAAATACCAAGGGTTTGTTTTCATAATTTACCTGATTAGGGGTCATTTTAATAGATTTGTGATAACTGCTGTTATAACTGGTCAGTAAGTCTGGTAATACATCAATATACCTAAAAGTATTTACGGCTGTAAAATATCTAAACATTTTAGATTTAAGGGTTCTGTTAAAACGCTCCACAACAGAGGCTTTGTGCTCCCTTGCGGTCGAAAAATGATTAATACCTTTTTTTTCTTTATAAACTTCTGGAAAGCGGTATTAAAAGATTCACCCCCTTTATCAGTTTGTAACTTCTCCGGAATACCACTTTGCTTCAAAATATTGTCAAAAACATGAGCCACCTCAGCACCTGTTTTTGTTTTTAAAGGAGCAGCATATGTTCTTTTGGAAAAAACATCGATAACTGTTAATAGATATTTAAACCCCTTATTGTGTTTAGCCAAACTTTACATGTCGCAGAGATCTGCTTGGAATTGATTCATGGGTCTTGGAACAAAAACTCTATTTCTTGGGAACTTAATTCTTGCAGGTTTATGCAGCGTGTAGGCATCCTCCCCTGAGAGGAAGTCTTCCACCTGCTTCTTATTGAAATGAGCACCTGATTCCGTCTGTACACCGCGGAGCAGTTTCTCGATACCCCCAAAGCTTGCAGAAGGTGAGGGTTCATAATATAGTTTCAGTGTAGCCGTTTCACCCATCTATTTTTTTTATTGTACTGATAAAGTATGAAAACATTTTCGATGTGATGGTGTCATTTATTTAGTGAATGAACTTTACACAGACACACTTCTCAACACCTACAAGGCTTGTAGAAAATGTGATGTGTCATAATATGATAGTGTAATTTATCTAGTAATTAATTTCTTTATTTCACAAAAATACTTAGATTACAAAATACTTGTAATCTAAATACTTAGATTACAAAACTATTACTTAGGGGTGGGACTTTAACGCGTTAATTACGATTCATTAACGAATTAAAAAATTTTACGCATTTTAATCGCACTTTGCACCATGGAATGTTTCTCACTGCACGAGTTCCAGGCATACAGATTATATCGATGCACAATGTGATGAGCGTGAT